>CAUYON010017387.1:0-23433 GCA_963573935.1 Arctocebus calabarensis
TTCCTTTTCCAATTGTTTAAGATGTCCCATTAAGTTGTTAACTTCCTCACTTTCTATTTTCTTGAGGAATGCTTGCAGTGCTATAAATTTCCCTCTAAGGACTGCCTTTGCTGTATCCCATAGGTTCTGATAATTTGTGTCTTCATTGTCATTTTGTTCCATAAATTTGGAAATTTCCTGCTTAATCTTGTCAATGACCCATGTATCCTTCAGCATGAGGTTGTTAAGCTTCCCTGTTTTTGTTTGAGTATGCAGATTCTTATTGTTGTTGAGTTCAATCTTTATTCCATGATGGTCTGAGAAGATGCAAGGGATAATTTCTATTTCTTTATTTAATTTGCTGAGGTTAGACTTGTGACCTAAGATGTGGTGATTTTGGAGTATGATCCATGGGCTGATGAGAAGAATGTGTATTCTGTTTTATTCAGATGAAATGTTCTGTAGATGTCTGTTAAGTCCAAGTATTGGATGGCTAAATTTAAATCTATGATGTCTTTGTTTAGCTTCCTTTTGGAGGATCTGTCCAACACTGTTAGAAGGCTGTTAAAGTCCGACAACTAAAGTTGTGGAGGAGATTAGGTTGCTCATGTCAGTTAGAGTTTTTCTTATAAATTGAGATGCATTCTGATTGGGTGCATAAATATTAATAATTGAAAGCTCATCATTTTGTGTATTACCTTTAACAAATAAAAAATGTCTGTCCTTATCTTTACTCACTTTGGTTGGTTTAAAGCCTATTGTATCTGTGAATAAGATTGCAACACCAGCTTTTTTCTGTTTTCCATTTGCCTGAAATATGGATGTCCATCCCTTCACCTTGAGTCTAGATTTATCTTTTAAATAAGATAAGGTGTAATTCTTGTATGCAGCAGATATCTGGTTTAAGTTTTTGTATCCAGTCAGCCAGCCTGTACCTTTTTAGAGGACAATTTAACTCATTCACATTAATAGAAACTAAAGATAAGGTACACGGTTGTGGAGTTGGGAATGTAGGACCTTTTGCCATTGTAAAGTTCAGTGTGTGGTTCAAAGTATCTGCTTGTATTACTTTTATGGTGGAGGTTTGTGTTGGTTATTTTGGAGGATAGGTCTGACGATATCCTGGAGAGCTGGTTTGGTTATAGCAAATTTCTTCAACATATGGATGTCATTAAAGTATTTAATTTCTCCGTCATACATGAAACTTCGTTTGGCTGGATAGAGGATCCTGGGTTGAAAGTTATTTTGTTTTAGGAGGTTGATGGTCAGAGTCCACTCCCTTCTTGCTTGGAAAGTTTGAGCAGAGAGATCTGCAGTAATTCTAATATTCTTCCCCTTGTATGTAATGGATTTCTTGCATCTGGCTGCTTTTAGACTCTTCTCCTTCATGTTAACGTTAGTGAAATTAACTACAATATGCCTGGGGATGACTTATTTGGGTTGACTCATGCTGGGGTTCTGAAACTATCTGCTATCTGAATTTCAGAGTCTCTAGGTATGTCTGAAAAATTCTCTTTCATAATCTCAAGAAGAAAGGACTCTGTGTCATGTGAAGCCAGAACGTTGCTTTCAGGTATCCCTATAAGATGAATATTGGTTTTCTTTGAGTTATCACAGAGTTCTCTGAAAGAATGATTTGTTTTTGCCTTCCATTTCTCTATCTCTTTGAGCATTTGGGAGCATTCAAAGTCTCTGTCTTCGGTGTCAGAAATCCTTTCTTCTGCTTGCTCAATTCTTTTGCTGAGGGCTTCTACTGTATTTCTCATATCTTTGAGGGTTGCAATTTCTTGTCTCAATGTGTCAAGATCTTTGTTCATTTTGTCTTTGAATTGGTTGAATTCTTGAGACATCTTCTGAATTAATCCTTTAATCTCTACCTCCATCTTTGTTTCCATTTTATTAATCTTGTTTGCAATCCAGATTCTAAATTCGATTTCAGACATCTCCACTATCTGTTTGTTGATGGGATAGTCTGGATTGGATGGTTTGTCATTTGGGGGGGAGTTGCACCATTCTGTTTATTCATGTTGCCAGAGTTTTTCCACTGGTTCTGCCCCATGTTTGTTTTTCAGTTTTTAGCTATATGAGCAGGACACTGAAATTGGACTGGAAACTTCTCCAGTTGTGGTTGACCAGCCCTCCACCTAGGAACTGGGGTGGTGACTGCAGCCTTCAAGATTTTCAGACCAATTGTAAATGCAGACAATCGGCATTCTGGATGAGTTGGAGTTCTAGACTTCCAATCCAGGGTAGGGATATGGACTAAAGGATCAAGGTGGTAAGGAAAACATTTACAATACCAATCACATTGAGAGCAAATGGGCTAATACACTCGTAAAAGGGCTACCAGACACACAAGGCCACAGATGCTCCCGCAGTCAGAAACATCGACATACAGATAAAGCATAGCAAACAAACAACCAATCAAAGAACAACAGCTAAGAAAACAAACAAACAAAAAACAAATCTACAATAAAAATGATTCTTGTAAAATACTTGAGAGAAGAGAAAAAGAAAAACCTCTACCAAATATGATGAAAGCACTCTTAGAAGCTATAAGAAGGGAAGAAGAAGAAGGGGAGAGAGAACAAAGAAATTGAAACAGGAGAGAAGAAATGTTCAATTGAGAATAGAAGATAATAAAAATAGCCTAAGAAAAGAAAGTGAAAGTTTATCAATGGCACCTCCAGGAAAAGGATATTAAAAAAAAAAGAAAAAAGAACAACCTCAAAAATATTGTTCTTTCATATATATATATAAATAAAGGTCTTTATGTATGAAGTTGATGTCAACTTAAGTGGTTAATTTATAATGTAATATACTTTGTGGACAACAGATGGCGCTGTGAGTGGTTCTCAGGCTTATATGTGGTTCACCAATTATATTGTTGCTATGGAAACTACACTGTTTGGCTAGTCCATTTTTGGAGCTTCTCCACCGGTTGGAAAAGGCACTTTATTTTGGGTGCTCAGCTCTAAAGGACATTCCCATCCCACCTCCAACTTTGGAGCTCAAGTCCACTCGTCCGAAACTCTCCGCTCTGCCCACCTGCTCTCTCGTAATCTGGCAACTGCAATCATTTGTGAGAGGGGAGCTCGCAGCAGCTGCAGGAGAGGGGCTCAAGGCGGCTGTGGGACAGGGGCTCGAGGTGGCCACGGATCTCGGCAGCCCTAGCAGCGGCCACAGCGGCTGAAGGTGAGGGAGCTCCTGCAGAGCTGTTGCTGCCACTTTGACCTGCCACTTTTTCTCCAGCTGAAGGGCTCGGGGGCCCTCTTCACCAACTTCCACAGCTCAAAGTGTCTTTTCCACACCCCAGAATCTCGGTTTCCCTGCACAGTCAGACCTCACTAGGATTCCCCACCTGGGTTAGCATTGACAGATCACCTTCTTCGAATGATCTGGGGAAAAAGCGCTTGCCATTTTGGGCATTCCAGTATGTCTGTTTCTGTCAAGGTCCCATCCCATCGGCTCTCGCTTGGGCCCAGGTCTCCGTGGATCCTAGCAGCACACCTTTCTGGTCGTCCACGCTTTGGTGTAATTTTCTCCAATTAGGTTTTGTGGGTTGCGACCTGCTGTCCTCCCTGTGGGAGGGGCCGGCTGCCCCTCTGCAGGACAGGGAGAAATGGTTTACATCAGTTTCCGTGGTTATGAACTATATTTCGTACACAACAATCTACCAACTCGCTGTGCATCTCCAGCTGCCCATCCACTCCAATAATTCACACGGGGAAAGATCCAGAGCTCCCTCCCTCTCACCTGCTGACCGGGGAGAGAAGGGCTACGGACGTCTCTGCCGCCATCTTCCAAGAACCTCCCCTTACTTTTTATATTTGAAAGTTGATTTTCTGGTTTTATCTTTTTTGAATATAATTGAGCTTCTTTATTTCTGGCCCCAAACCAGAATTTCAAACAAAATGTACTCTTATAAACACACATACACACACTTAAAAAGACCTTTATCAAAAAGTAAAGCACGTTCAACTTTGATCTTGATATTGCGGAAATACAGTTTTCTTAGATCTATGAATTCTAAGAAATTTTGTAAATTTTGTTTTTCTGACGTTTGAAGGCTAATATATGTGCACACATACATACACACAAATATAGAAAGACACACACATCTGCAAAAATATAATGCATTGTATAATTGAAAGGACACACAAAATGCCAGACAATGTGTACATAAGCCTTTTAATAAAGACAAATGATACTCTAAAGTGGAAGAAAAAGAGGGCTATGTTATCCAAGAATTGGAGACTTAAAGTACTTCCAATGGCATTTCTCTAAAGTCCTTGTTAGGAATACAAGAACATGATTTGTCTCTATGTTGAATCACCAAAACTTGTACAAGAAATTATTGGTTGGGGAGAACTACATAAAAACTTCCTGTGGGATCGTTCATGACCCTCATTACATGTCAGGTTTTCTACTGATTAATTCAGGTATAAGCCATCAATAAACTAACTGGCCTGGCCCTAGGTGCAATAAAGGAATTTCAAAGTTAAAACAGCACATGATAAATTAGCCAATATTCTTATTTTGGCAAAAAGTTGGTGCCAGTTTTCTAGTGCTTAGATGAGCATGCAAAACTGTATGAATTCAGCTAAAATAATTCTATCCCTTTATCCTACATTATAATACATGTATATCAGAATATTTTTATAACAGCATAAAATTAATTAAAATGTTAAAAATGTAAACAAATCCAATATTATAATTTTAAATGTTAAGTACCCTTTATAATAAGATAAATTTTACTATGTAAAAAAAATCAACTGAAGAATTTAATGGTTGAAATGACAAAAATTATATAACTGAGTTAAATATTTAGGCTGAGTCCAGCTCTAACTCTTCTTCTGGTCTAGAAAGTTTTCTCATCTTTAGTCTGCTTTTGGGTGCTAGCTGATTTGGATGGCCTCAGGTGGGATGGATCATTTCTGTCCCAGATGGTCTCTCCTTTTATAGCAAGTTATTCTGTACTTGTTCACATGGTGCCTTGGTAGAAAATGCAGATATATAATGGAAATATGCAAGCCTGTTTGAAGTCTAGCTAGCAAAATTCTACTTATTCCACATTTTATTGGCCAAAACAATTATCACGGTGTTTGTTCTTTAGCAGCAGATACTATGATATGTTCAACAGAAATTCACACCTACAAAAGGAAAAGAGAAGAAATAGATTGGTCAAAGGCACAAGTTGATCTGTAATTCAGATTTAAATGTTTTAGGCAGCCTGGTAATGAGTTCTGGAGTATGGCTAGTCTGTCAGAGTATCCTCTATTAGATCAAAATAGCTGGACATTTAGTCTCTGGGACATGCACTAATATCATAATAATTTGGAATGCAAATCACTCTAAGTAGTGTGGCTATCTATAACTAAGGCAGACTGCAATGCAGTTGACATTTATGTGATCTCTACTAATAGTGTATGTACATTTCTGCATCTACTGCAGCAAGTCAGAAGAACAACTCAGATTGAAGGATAAGAAAAATAGCCTTGATATTTTAGTTAGCATAGCAGGTGGTTTCAAGTGCAAACTTTGACAATGTTCAAAAACACCTTTGTACTTAGTACAAATATATTTAAATGAATAAACTTTTAAAGGCAAAAGAAAGAAATTTATAAAGTAAACTTTATCATTATCTAACATACACATATTGAAACATCAAATTGTACTCCACAAATATATACAAGTATTAATATTTCAATGAAAATAAACAAATAATCAATTGACTATAAAGTGGGTAGAATTTGTGGAAAGCAGGTATTTTAACACATCTTCCAACTAGGTAAAATTGTATAATTTCTCTCTCTTTAAGTATAACTCTTATTATCTGGAAATTTAGCATAATAAATAAAATGTGTCAAATGCTAAATGGTTTCATTTTAACTTAATGGCCTTATTCTTTTCCAATCTTGGGCAAGCCAAACATTTTCATATAATTTCACTGTTTGAAATGCGATTTGTCAATAATCAGTTATTAAAGTTTGATGTAGCTTGGTCTATTGGACAGAAAAAATTGGAAAAAATTCCAAGAGGACTGACATGTAATTAGAGATGTTGAAGTTTTCTTATAGTCCTTAGAGAGAATTTTTCTCATTTGTGGCCTCTTCAACCATAAGAGGGAAACACATCTAAGTTCTGTTGACCTTGATACCCCTATTCTTTTTGTAGAAATTTTATGACCTATCTTTTCAAAAGATTTTTCCTTTGGGATGTATTCCATTTAGTAAATACTTTCTGTTAAGTTCTTAGCAAGAGACTTCATTTACTTTTATTCCACATTGATTTTTACTACAATATCTTTCAGAAGTCTTCATCTTGATATCAATTCCCTTCTCATTTTACAGAGGTGAGCTATCTGATGGCAAGTGCCCTATATAACAGTCCACTTGCTGTGTATTCTTGGAGTCAGCAGAAATAATTGTGGAAGAGTAAAAGAAACCTGACATTCTTTGGAGAAAAGAAAATCACTTGAGAAATCTATTCTTCATGTTGAGTAATTCTTGATAAGTGGTGACTTACAGTGAATGACCCTGGCTCTGCTGCCTTTGGGGAGATGTTCCCTATTCCAAGAGTTGGGTCCTAGCCATCACAGTGACAGTCACTAGTCACAACCTCCCCCCAAACTTCGCACACTGAGCACTGTGCCACCACCATCAATGACTATGCCCTGGACTTGACAAACGCTGATAAGAGAACAAGATTTTACAGCTATCTGGACACATTCATTACACTACTGCCAGTGTCTATTGTGGTAATCATTGTGTAAGATTTCAGTGTGTGGGATAATACTATTGCCAACATACGAAGAAAATCTGTGTAACTAGGTTGAAAAACAAAACATTTGTGTGAATACCCTATCAATAAAGAAAATATTCAGAGTAATTAGGAACTATTTGTATATGAGATTCTTTACTATATTAGTATATGGAAATAGGTAGCAAGGAACAACTCACAGGGAAATTTCAGATGAATGTAACAGAAATTATGAATACTGAGACTGGTATAGTTGGGCCATTATCTGAATTGATATCTGAGGAGTCACAATTATAAATAAACCTTATCATTAATATTATAAATTAAACCTAGGTTAAATGTGTTTAGTTAGTTCCTTTTCTTTTTGTTTTTATTTTTTACAAAATGGCAGTAAAAAAATGAACACAGAAGCTCCTTGCCTGACATTTTAAACTAATTTATCTTACAGAAACTGCTTTCAATCTATACCTGGAGCATATATGTTTTGTCCTAGAGTATTGCTTTTTGTTCTTTGTTTCAGAAGGCAATAGAGGTGTTAAAAATGGATGGGATTGAAACAAGGCACATTGATGCACAGTTTATACAGAAAAATTTTCTTTAGAAAACAAATGTAATGTGAAGAAAGGAATAGAACTGCTTGGACTTTATGGGTTCTTTTAGCAATAGATCCGAAAGTTTCTACAATACTGCCTTGAGTCCTTTGTCTCAAATTTCCCTGTCTTGCCATTATGAGCTTATGAAAACTTAAAATCTTCATTAAAAATAAAAAAATCATTGAAGAACACGAGCTTTTCTAAATCTTTGGATCTCAGGTCCCTCTCATGTCTAGCTAGTATTGACTGAATTTCTATATTAACTATGGGATGTGTGAAAAGCAATAAAAATAATGAAAGGAGATTATAAGTTGGTAACTTTCTTTATTTCACAAGGAAATTCCAATTAGATTTCTGTAACAAAAGTACAGAAATACCACCTCATGGTTGAGTAGGGAGTCCCTGGTTCAATAGAGGCTCTTCATATATTTGCTTTTGTCCGAAGCTTTATTTTTTATTACATGACTTAAATAATTCTGTATATAATACTTAAACATGTAGCATGTAGGAGAAATTTATATATATATGAAGTGCTAGGTAACTCAAGCTTTCAGATTTCAAAACTATTTTTGCTCCAACTGATTTAATTTTCTATATTTATTCCATAATTCCTCAAATATGGTACTTAAAAATTGAGGGCATGTTTTATCAAGTGGTTGTTTAAATTTGAAATTCCACAACTACTAGAGTCAAGTAGGTAGTTACTTGGCAAATGTGTTTTTGGTCTTTTAAGAAGCCAAAATGAAACTCAAGAGAGGGAAGATCATTAATTGCACCCATTCAGAATCATGCATTAAATCTGGGTTGTCTTTTCCTTCATTTTTACAGTAAAGTCAGCTGAATTTAGGTTTGCATTTCATTTTTGTTTTCTATTCCCTAGATACCACAAACAGATAAAGCACAGCAAAAGAAGAGATTTGTCAATACACATTGTAGGGACTTGTAAAGTCCTTCGCATCCGAACTGAGCTATAGTTGACTACTCATTCCCCCCGACACTGAATTGCTTCTATGTTCTCCACCCAGCTCCAAAATAAAATGACAGATTTTAAAGGGTAGAACAAGAAAAGCACAGGTGGTACCACCTACTGTGAATCCTTTAGTTCTTCTTAGCTCAGTAACAGCTGTTGGTCTTTTCACAGTCTGTTAAAAGCAAAACAAGGAATAGAATGTGGGCTACTGACATTGTGCAACAATGCCATTTGTTTGTTCAGATCATAACAATCAATGGCAACTTGAGAAAAAGTGTTTCCTTTTCAGGCTGTGGGTTATAAAAATCTTCAAGCTTGACTGCCTACCTTGCAAACAGTGCTGTTGATCTATCGATTGATTCTGGGAACACGGCAAATTATATAACTACCATGTGTTGTAATCTCACTAATCTGAGAGTATGTATTATATAGTTTAAAGGAATTTTAAGAATTAATGAGCATCTGTTTCACCCTGTCTAGGCATATGGAGGAGCGAGGTGAAAAAAAAGAGAACAAACTGCTTTGATGCCTGGTAATGTTGCCTTAGATGCCCCTTTCAGTGGGGATAGAACTTCTTTCTCTAACCTTCATGATAAAAACAGGCTTTCATTCACAGAGTTTTAATGTATGTGGGAAGAGGAGGTATTCCGTACCTTTAATAAGTACTGGACCTCCAAGGAAAGAGTCATAGTATAAGGCTGGTACACTTACTGGATAAAAATGGCTTCCAGTTCGAATAACCAAAGGGAAGTGGCACATTTGGGCTGATTCAGGTTACCTTTAGGATCCACGATGGTTCACCATTATGAATAAAATATGCAATTATAGCACCTTAGACTGTAGCATTAATCAAAGAGGTAAAAAGTTGTATTTGCATTTGGTGGTCTAATTTGAAGCAAGATCCTAATTAAGACATAAAAAGACAGTGGAAAACACTTAGAAAGTAGTCCCTAGGGAGCAAGATGTAGAACAAAAAGACTGACATCAATCTGGTCTGAATGATGAGGCAAAAGATACTGAAAACCTGAATATTTGTTTGGGATTAGATAAGAATATAGGTAGGGCTGAGGCTGTGTACTGGTGACAGTTGATTCCAGAATAGAGAAGGGTTGAAAAAGACAAGGGAAAACAAAATACCTCTGACTCTTCAACATTAATTATCTAAGTATCTATAAGAATGATCTTTAGCATCTCATGCAGATGATAACCAAAATTCATCTGATAGCCCAAGAATCATTTCCAAAATTTTGCATTTTGATAAGTAAAATGATTTTAATACAGAAAATAACTCCCATCCCAAATTACAACCAGACTAACAGTAACTGTTGTCCAGGAAGAGACTAAATCTATGTCTAAACTAATATAATAAGCCATTTAAAAATCCATTTTTCTAAGGAAGGTGTGGATAATACTTCTGGAGCAGGAATCAGGGAAAGTGGTAGGTTGTTTGATTTCATTTTTTCCTTTGAGAAAAAATAAAAGAGCATGACAGTCATACACGATAAACACTAGGAAGCAGATATACCAGATGGAACTAGACTATTTCATGTTAAATAAATATTTCTCAGGGATAGCTCTTATACATTCATCAGGGCATCAATATCTAAAAGATAAAACTGTGAAAAAGTAAAACTGGAAGACTGGTAGAGAGAATCTCATCCAAACTTCTCACTTTAGAGATTAAAAAAAAAAAGCCTACAGAGTTCCATCTTTAGACAATCTGTACTATTCTTTGCATTAACAAAATGCACCACTTAATTTTAAAACACTGATCTTAAGCAATATAATCCATCTATTATGTCTTCTAAGCAAGTCTTCAAATATTTGGAGACATATAGAAATCCCACTTGTGGCAATTACTCCTAATTTCTTCATCCTTAACTCAAATGATTTTTATTTACTCCTGCTATGTTTAAAATTATGCCACAATTTATCCCATGTATCTTCAACAATTTTCAGGCTATGTTCATGGTGAACTTTAAAAGTTTATAAGTCCATGTTCTTCTTAGCAAAGTATCTCAAGAATGGAAGAAAAAGTATCCAATGTACTCAGCTCTATTCTTAATCTTTTGAGAGTTTTTATTATGAATAAACACAGGATTTTGCTGAATACTTTTTCACCAACAAATGAAATGATCTCATGATTTTTGTCCCTCATTCTGTCAACATGATGCCTCACATTAGTTGATTTGCGTATGTTAAGTAATCTTTGGATATCTGTAATTATTCTCACTTGATCATGATGAATAAGCTTTATAATGTGCTTTGAAGTGTATTTGCTAGTATTTTGTTGAGGATTTTTCCATCTGTGTTCCTCAGAGACATCACTTATAGTTTTCTATTTTTTGTTATTATATTGTCTGGTTTTGGTATCAGCATGAGACAAGCTTACAGAATGAGTCTGGAAGGATCTTTTTGTACTTGGTTTTTGTGATACCTTAGTTTAAGTAGGTTTATTTTTATTGCTTCTTTGAATGCTTTGTGATACATTAGTTAAAGTAGGTTTATTTTTATTTCTTCTTTGAATGCTCTGCAGAATTCAGCAATGAAGCATCAGGTTTCTTTCCTGGGAAACTTCACTTGTGCCTCTGTCTTGTTACTAGTTATTGCTTTGTTCAGGGGCTGAACTTCCTGGTTCAGTGTTGGTGGGTTGTATGTGTGTAGGAATTTACTCATATCTTCTGCATTTTCCAGTTTATCGCCACATAGTTGTTCACGGTAATTTTTAATAAGCCTTTGAATTTCTGTAGTATCAGTTGTGATGTCTCCTTTTTCATCTTTGAATTTATTTATTTTGGTCTTCTTTCTTTTTTTTCCCCCCTAGTTTGATTAAATGTGTGTCAAATTTGTTTATCTTTTCAAAACCCAACTTTTTGTTTTGTTTAATATTTTGTATTGTTTCTTTGATTTCAATTTCACTTATTTGTACTCTAATGTTTGTTGCTTTTATTTTTTCCTACTAATTTTGGGCGTGGTTTGCTCTTATATTTTAGTACTTTGTGCTAGGTTATTCATTGAAGCTTATCTATTTTTTCAATGTAGTCACTTATTGGTACACATTTGTCTTAGTACTTCCTTTGTTGTATCTCATCCTGTTGGCTGGGCTGGAGTGCAGTGGCATCATCATAGCTCATGGCAACCTCAGGCTCCTGTGCTTACGTGATTCTTCTGACTCAGCCTCTTTGTAGTTGGGCTACAGGTATGTACCACCATGCTTGGCTACTCTTCCCTATTTTTTATAGAGATAGGTCTTGCTTTTTCTTAGGCTGGTATTGGACTTTTTTCCTCAAACAAGTCTCCCTCTTTAATGTATAAAAACATTTAGATTATAGGCATGAGCCTCCACCCCTAGGGATGGTGTAGGAAATGCAAGACTGTCTTTTCTGCTTTCTTTAGTAATTCTTCCTTTGAAGTAATATTAAAATCAGCTACTGTGATCACACACCTCATTTCTGGTTATTCAAAAGATAGTTCCTTGTGTGTATAGTTGTTGAATTTGGTGTTTACATGGAGGAGCAATAACTGGAGGTTTTTATTTGGACATCTTCCTCTGCCCCATCTCTCTCCTTTTCCCACTTTCTTACTCTTACTTCAAGTTACTTATTATTTTCCACACAGTACCCCCAACTCCCCAAGTTTATTTCCTAATCTCCTTGAAGTTTTTTTTTTAAATTTAGATTTGGGTCTGAGGGGACATTTAATAGACAAATTATATTAAATATAAAGTTTGAAAATTGTGTGCACAGGATTATAAACAAACATATTACTTCACATTTGGCTTGATTTTTTAAATGAACATTGAACACTACTTGAATGAAATATTTTTTTGGTAGCACATTTAAATCCTGTGGAGAGTGATACTACCTCAAATATCCATGAACCCAGTAACTGTATTAGGAGAAGGAAAGTATAAATTTTTTTTTATATTTGCCACTTTTTGTCTTCAATGAATCTGAAAGTATAAAGCATGAATAACAAACAAATGAATATAATTTATAAAATATGTGCTTTGTTGATTTTGCAATTCACTATAAAATGTGCAGAGGTGAACTTCACCTTAACATCTGACTTTTTAATCTATCTTCAGTGAGGGGTTCCAGTTTGTGCAGATTTTGCAGACACCCTTCCAATTGATCCAGTGGGAATGATTTCAACAGAATGAATTAGGGAAGCATGCCAATGCTGCATGGCTAGGTTCTCTGCCCAAAGTACCACAAAACTGAAATCAAGGTGTCAGCTAAACTGAGTTTTCTTCTAGAGACTCTGGAAAAAAATTTGAATTGGGGGCT
The DNA here is from genome assembly GCA_963573935.1 of Arctocebus calabarensis. Lineage (NCBI taxonomy): Eukaryota > Metazoa > Chordata > Mammalia > Primates > Lorisidae > Arctocebus > Arctocebus calabarensis. The sequence goes on from CAUYON010017387.1 coordinate 12,594, forward strand.
CATTTTTGTTGTTGGAAGAAATTGCTTGCTTTCAGTTATAAGGCTGTGTTATTACAGCATGGTGATGGCTCGAGGTAGTTGTCAAAATAATTAAAGAGAACAAGAGCAAGTAGAGTTTTAGCAAGGAAGAGTTTATATTCACAGTTTGGACAGTAACCCAGGCCCCATCCTAGCAATGGTAGGAGCATGGAGACCACAGTACTTAGATTTTATACACAACTTTTGAGGTGCATCAGCTTCTTCTTGGAAGTTTCCCAGGGTCTTGATTGTATTTCCGTAACAACTTGTATATATCTGTCTATGTCAGAAAGTCCCAGAAACATTGATCAGCTAAAACAACAGCTCCCCCAAATAACCAACTGCAAGGTCTCACACCTATGAGTTCTTGATTAGTCCTGTTTCCATAACAGCTCAGCACAGCCTGACCCAAATCAGTTAACAGCTGAGGACCCTAGTACTGCTGACCGTCACCTGGGGCCAACTCTTGGCCCCTGTCACATGGCCCTCTCCATTTTTTAGTAATCAGTAGCAAATTTATTCTTTCTCTTCTCCTGCACTGTAAATTGCTCACTTCCTTACTTCCTCATCTTTAATCTCCAGACCCAGATTTATAGGTCTAGACCCAGATTTATAGACTTAATCCTGTGATTAAGTCTGGTGCACACCAGGTTATCCTTTTATTCTAAACCTTATCGATTTGGAACCTTAATTACATCTGCGAACTCTTGTTTTGTCATATAATATGAAATAGTCATGACACTCATCATTTTCATAGATTTCACCCACATCCCCATACTCAAAGGGAAGAGATTAAACAAGATTGTGCTTTCTTTGGGGACATCTTAAAATTCCACCTCCCATAATTATGTCATGTAAAGTTCAGATTTACAGGATACTTTTATACTTTTAGACAAATTACAGGGTTTCAGAATGAAATGTAAAGACTTGCCCTATTTTTTGTTATTTATTTTGGGAGCTCTAGCAATGCACAATGTTGGTTTGGTTGTTAATTACAGTAATCTGTATATGAAGATTCCAATTATATCTTCCTTGTTTCAATTTAATCACTTAGTATTTACTACTTTGAACATATTATTCCTACCAGTTTGGGTGTTTCGTTGTTGTTTTAGTAGAAGAAATAAATTTTTTAAGTGTTTCTATTCCCAAAGTTTTATCTAATATTATTAATGCCTATAGATGTATCAATATGCAATGAAAATTTGAACTTAATAATTATCTGCATTTGTGTTATTTTTACATAACCTGGCAGGCTTTCAATTCCTGTACTGATTTACTTTAATAGTATGCCATTTTATTTTGTCTGTGCCGCCTTATTCTGAAACACTGATGAAAATTTAATGAAAAATGAACAATTTCGCTATTATGTGATACTTTTTTGGCTATAGCTGTTATAAATACTTTACAGCTAGTTTCTTGACTATCATCTGAAAATTTTGTAACTGATACTGTAGAACAATTCTGGTTTTGTATTTTATGCTAAAACAACTTAAATGAGCTGAAGTCTGTGTATGTGTGTGAGAGAGAGAGGGGGGGAGAGGTGCTTTGTGGACAGGTGCTGGTTTTCTCCTTGTCATCTTTGCCTAGTTGATAATGTTTGCATGTAAATAAGACAGTTAAGAAAGACAAGAAGTACTAGAGCAGATATATTAAAATTTATACAACCCTCAATCATTTTACCCAATTAATAATGTAGACAATTTTGTTTTTTAATTCCTGCTTCTTATAAATCTGGTGACTTTGTTTCTCTAATTAAAAAGTTGTAAACTGGGGCAGCACCTATGACGCAGTGCGTAGGGCGCTGGCCCCATATACTGAGGGTACCCAGTTGGAACCCATCCCCAGCCAGCTAAAATAGCAATGACAATTGCAACAAAAAATAGCCAGATATTGTGGCAGGCACTGTAGTCCCAGCTACTCCAGAGGCTGAGGCAAGAGAATTGCTTAAGCCCAAGTGTTGGAGGTTGCTGTGAGCTATGATGTTGCAGCACTCTACTGAGGGGGACAAAGTGAGACTCTGTCTCGAAAAAAGAAAAAAGTTGTAAACTGATCTTATCTGGGTGCTATAGCCAAATAGAGCACCAGCCCTGCACACCAAGGGTGGTGAGAACCTCACCTGCGCCTGCAAAAAAAAAAAGTTGTACATTGTTCTTTATCAATATAAAGTTTGAATATATTTCCAGCCTTAAGATAATTTTGATGCAATTAATTCTGAATTTTATTTTGCTATTTGAGCATGTTTTAAGAAAATAGAAAGTGCTAATTTTCACCATTAAACAAGTAAAATGATTACAAATTTCAAAATATAGGTATCATTTAATCTGTAAGTAATCCAGAAATAAATTTCAAATGATGAGGGAGAAGTAAGCGTGACTAAAAATGGGATGATAGCACAAGTGAAATCTCTGGGGTAAGGGACTATTTCTGTATCTTGAAGGCAGTTGTGGTTTTACCAATCTCCACATATGAAGTAGTGACAGTGTGTATAAACACATAAACTATTCACATAAACTGTGTGTATATTTCATAATTCCCTGGGTCTGATATTACAGAACCATATTAAAATGAGATATAATTAGTGGAGTAAAAAGAGTGAATAGCCAAAGAAGAGGCCAACAAATAGAGGATATTTTGTAAATATTTTGTAAAGTTTTAAAGTGAATATTTTGTAAACAAATGTATGTTTATCTACAAATTATACAAAAGCAAATCATGTAACCAAAAGTTTTATATTCCCATAATATCCTGAAATCTAAAAAATTATTAACAAATCATGAATAAGTATTTTCAATCTTAGAAGAGAATTTTGAAGTAGTAACCCTTCTCTTGAAGGTATTATGGAAAGGAAATACATGAAAGGTACATAAGAAGCACATGAAATGGATTTTTAGAAGGTTCTATATTAATGTCTGCATTCAGACAAACATACTAATGCCATATGTTTTTTATTTTTATTTTTATTCTGATTTTATAGCTTGTTTAAGACTTCTATACTTCTATACAAAGCAATTAAAATATTAAAAAAAAATAGGCTGGGTTCAGTGGTTCAGGTCTCTAATCCCAGCATGTGGGATGCAGGAAGAGGGTCATTTGAGGCCAGGAGTTGGAGAATAGCCTTGCCATAGTGATACCTATTCTCTTTAAAATTTAAATATTAACCAGGCATACTGGCAACATGGGTATAGTCAAGAGGCTGAGGCAGGATGATTACTTGAAACCAAAAGTTTGAACTTGCCATGAGCTTTGATGATGCCACTGCACTGTAGCCCAAGCAACAGGGAGAGACTCTATGGACTAAGAAATACAAATATAAATATTGTCATCATAAACTAGTTTTCAAAAGTGTATTAGCCTAGCCAATTAATGGACAATGTTGCTCATTTAAGATGAAATCAGTATAATGTTTCAACCACAAAACATAAACTTTAATTAAAAGCATGCTTGGGAGTAAAGAAGTTTATGGTCCGTATGTAAGAAAGTTGGATTTCACTGGGGATTAGGGGCAACAAATTGCTCTAAACAGGAAAAAGATTTGCAGGTGATATAGGAAAGAAGAAAATATATGCTTCTGATTTTAAAAAAGAAATTTGGGCATATCAAATTATATGAGAAAATTCTCAGATGATTTCCCTTCTCAAGGAGCAGAATGTATGTGTACAGTGCTTAACAGTTTGTTTTCCTGTTTGAAAAAGAAAAAAAAAAGGACAGAAGACATGTAATGTTCTTTTCCATCTCCAGAAAAATTCTGGGATGATGGTCTCTCTTTTTATGAAATAAATGATTACATCAAGAAGTAGACCTTCTATTTCATTTTTACTGGAAAATAGAGACCTGATTTGGACAACACTCACCATCGGGAATTAAAAGACCAACAAAATGAAATACCATTTCCACTTACCCATATTTTATTTATTAGTCATTCTTATATTGTTTACTTTGTTTATTGTCTAATTTACCTTCAGCCCTCATTCTGCCCAGCCCCTCTAGTCGTCAAACACACACACACACACACACACACACACTCTAAACATGCTAAGGAGAAGTCCAATGCACCAGCTTTTTTGTTAGATAAACATAAAACATAATAAACATTGGAAACATTATTGTTATTAAATTTTGAGGTGAAGAAAGTGAACACTAAGGAGGTTAGATGACTTTCCCAAGCTCTATCATACAGCTGAGGACGGCGAATCTGAAATTAAAAATAAGATTAATTGACTATAACCCAGGCTCATGAATATATTAATAAATTAGAGTGTAACTGTAAAATAATTATCTTCAGAGAACCGAGAAACTATATTATGTTCAAAGAAATTTCTCTAAAAATACATTTCCACAACACCAAAAAACTGATGGAAGTTAAACATATACATATAAACATACATATAATCACATAAGTGCAATACTCCATAGGAGTGTTGCAAATTAGTTGGAAAAATATTTCAGAAAATAGAACAATAGAGAAACAAGAAGACAATTACTTGACCAGTCCAACAGAGTCATGGAGACTAGCAAACCAAAGCTGCGCCCTTGTCTTCACCACTCCTCATTATTCTTTGTTCAGACCTTCTTGATGTTAGTGAGGGGAGCTCAATGAAAACTTATCCTCCTGCAGAGGATGGTCACCACTGAGCTTCCCACCAACTAGGGATGCCACAACACCTGGGAAAGAGCTGACGAAACCAAACATGCTTCCTAAAGGTTCACAGTAGTAATCTTGGAAATGGAAGGAGAAACGTTGCTCAAAACTGATGGGATTCAGACATGGGCTAACTTAAAATCTCAGGATAATTTAAGATGAAATTGACATATAAAGTTCAGTAGGAATAAATGTTATGATTTATACCACATTTTTAAATTTTAAATTTTAAATGTGCCCCAATTAAGTACTTTTAAAAACTTTATTATCTACTGCAGCATTGAGTAAGTTTCCCTATTTTTCAGTCTGTCTATTTGGAAATAATTTCCGCTGAACATCACAGAACATACTGTCTCTTCTTCTTATGTCAATTATTCTTTTTATTTATTTATTTATTTTGAGATAGAGCCTCAAGCCGTCACCCTGGATAGAGTGCTGTGACATCACAGCTCACAGCAACCTCCAATTCCTGGGCTCAAGTGAGTCTCCTGCCTCCACCTCCCAAGTAGCTGGGACTCCAGGCACCTGCCACAACGCCTGGCCATTTTTTGGTTGCAGCCGTCATTGTTGTTTGGTGGGTCCAGGCTGGATTCGAACCTGCCAGCTCAGGTGTACATGGCTGGCACCTTAGCCCGCGGAGTCACAGGTGCCGAGCCTGTCAATTATTCTTCTAACTGTTTTAAAAACTTTCTTTGTTCTGCTACTTGTGCCTTTCAATGGTCATACTTCCCCTTGAATTTGGCTTTACACATGCAACATTTCACAGTCATTTTCTTTTATCATTTATTCCAAAATGAGTCAAATTTGAAATAATCTCAGCATTGATTTGTTGAGTGAAGACACCTTTCTTCCGGTTTCTACTGTATCTGAAATGTTACCTAATAATTCAACTTTTCTCCTTATTTGAAAATGAGCTGAAGTGATCTTCCTTAGGAAGAGTTTTCTCAAGAGAACGACCAAAGAGCAATATCATTATTGACCCTTTTAAAATTCACTCTTAAGTTTTAAAATATCATCTGAAATAAATATCTTCATTTTTGCAATATTTAAGCTGACTTTTAAGCTCTCAGCAAGGAATTCACAGCACTGCCTTAATAAAATCAAATATTCTTTTAAAAATAGTATTTTAAAAAAATCACACTTTACAGTTGTGTTAATTATATGTCATTTCAGTTGGCTACCTGAAAAAAGTCAAGTGCCTCTTGAAGTCCTCAATTGAAAGTGTATTACTTTGATGATACATGCAGAGATTTACTAATCACTAACAACCATCTGAAGCCAAAAGACAGAAATAATACAGCTTTTTCTGTTTTCTCATGATCTATGAAGGACTGCAAATTTATTAGTTTCCTTGTGATTGAGTTTTTACAACTTCATACATGTACTGAAAGCAGAAGAGCTTTTAAATATACTTTAGCTATATCAAATGAAATAATTACGTAGTTTTAAAATGTTGTGACTATTTAAGAGAAGTAACTTTTTGATATCTCTGAATTTATATCTGCACAGACCATTATGGGACTATTGCAGAAATATATATATATATATTAGTATTAAGAGTATTCAATATTCAGTCAGTAATTATTAAAGTATTTGTTCCACTTTTAAAAGAATTTAAAATTTCAGGTTGAACACAATAAAAAAAATTGAAAAAGAGATAGAAAAGAAAGAAGCTTGGCAATATCACAGTGTCTGTGATTCAAGCATAGAATGGTTTTGACCTGCCTCCCTTTATGAGTTTGGAGAAACCATGCTTTTCCCTCAGGGCATTCCAATTCTTGCTATTGAATTATTCCCTAGATGACAACAACATGTAGTAATACTGTATTGCTCACTCTTTATTTCCAAGTATATTAAATTATGCAGCGGGCCAATTGAAATCTGTAAGGTACAAATTAGACTTTGAAAAAAAAGTACAGACACCCCAAGGCTTACAATGGATTATGTCCTAATATACCCGTTATGAAATAAACACCCTAAGTCAAAAAGTACATTTTTTGCGCACAATATTTTCAGGTTATGATAGATTTATCTAGACAAAATTCCATTGTATATTGAAAACTACACTGAATACCTAATGCTTTTTCACCATTATAAAGTTAAAAGAATATCTTAAGTAAAACCACTGTAAATCAGGGACATCTGTATTAAGAGAAACTATTGTAAAATATTAACAAATGTATTCAAATTATCCATTACATTAAAGAATGCAAGCTATTTTTCAATTAGAGCATTTCCTTTCCCAAATATGATTTTCCTCTTGAGATTTTTAGAAGTTGAAGCACAACAAAGACTAAATGGAGATTTGAAATTCCTAAGTATACTTAGTATACAAGCTATTGTTATAATTATTAACGAATGATTAAGAAATTCTTCACTTTTTCTTCTTCTTTAATCAATAAAGTTTTATTAGCCATATTTCTGTCATGACATTTACAGGGCTCACCAGCTTGGTTGGGTTAAGATATCAATATTAAGATGATATAATAGTAAAATCAGAAAATAAAAAAAGAAAACATTTGAAATAAACTTAAGTACAAATTCCACGGTTACTGTTCTGATTGGGTACACTTTAAGCTATTGAAAATAACTTGTAGCATGCTCTTTTAGAGGCCATATATGAAGGGTGTTGCCAGAACAGCTCTGTGCTGCACCACTGTCTTGATGTCGCACCTCCATGCTGGGTGAGCTAATACCACCACTTGTGTCCCTTCAAAGCAACGTGAGCAGCAATTCAGCGGTGCCCACTCTAGCTCTTCCTCTCATATCTGCTAGCTCTAACTTTAGATCTTATGGTGGGGGCAAGGTCAAGACTTAGGCCCCGGAAATGAGAAGGCCTTAGGAATTGGCCCAGGGACACTTTTCTGTCTTTCAAAATATTCAAGAGCTAAACCAGATAAGACTAATGAATTCCCTAGAACTTAGCTATATTCTCCCCATTCCTGCCCTGAATATAGATCATTTGTTTATTGATTCAATCAACAATTAATTCCTTTATTTATTTTGTAACACTTATTGCACACCTCTCAGGTACAAGGCAATATAGATTGACTCTGGATTATAATAGTGGTCAAGTGATAGTTATTGCTTACTAAAGCTTAAAATATAGCAGAAAAGAATTTAGAACACAATTTCAAAATACAGAGTTATAATGCACTGTTAGGGTTATGCTCTAGATATACATATGAAGAGCATCACGGTTGTCATAGCACTTGTATTTGTTTTCTACAGCTGTGATAACAAGTTATCAGAAACTTGATACTAACAATGAAACTAATAATGGCTTAAAAGTAATACAAATCCAGTACTTTATACTTCTAGATGTCAGAAGTCTCAATAGTCTATAACAGGGCTATTTTACTGGTAGTATTCTATTGGTCTGGATGCCAGTTGCAGCTTATAAATTTCATCAAGTTTTATACTTGTAATATGTTCATTTTTCCTTTACAAAATACTTTTTTAAAACTTCTAAAAATGTATTTGGATCTTTTGTTTTAAAATGCGCTATTGTATTCATTTCTTATTGCTGCTGTCATGAGCTACCACAAACTTAATGGTTTAAAACAAAACAAATGCATTTTCATAGAATTTCTAGATTAGAAGTCCTACAATCAAAGTGACAGAAGGTCTGTTCCCTTTCTGGAGGCTGTAAGAGTGAATTTGTCCCCTGTTTTTAAAGATTCTAAGGACAGTCAGCTTTCCTTGGCTCCTGTTTCTCCTCCATCTTCCGAGTCAGCTGGCCAGTTAAGTCTTTTGCACATCGACTTAATCTGACACTGACTTGTCTGCCCACCTCTTCCCTATTTAAGAAATCTCGTGATTGTATCAGACACTGCCACTTTCTTTTTTCATATGACAGTTCTTTCCACTGTGCTGATTTCATCCTTGAAGTAACTTTTACAATATGTGGTAAAGATGGTCAGTGTCGACGTTGGGTTAACATTTTACTAATTTAAGAACAGCAAGAGTATTTTAACTGCCTAAATGTAGAAAATTATGTTTTCTGAAAATGGCCACATTATAAAAATCTCATCCCATGTGTTATTCTTGCATTGTAATGTTGTCATCCTTCCATTAAGGAGTGGAGTGTGTATCTTCGACTTGAGTCTACATTTTAATAGCTATGTGGAGGTATAATTAATTTTCAGAAGAACTGCAGTAGTAGAACATACTGTCTGATGAGTTTGGACACATGTATCCATCCCACATTCAAGGAAATAAACATATCCATCACCTACAAAAGTTTGCTTTTGCTGCTTCTTTTTGTTTCGTTTTGTCTCATTTTATTTTCAGTAAAACTTAATATGAGATCTACCCTCCACAATATTTTTATGTATAATATAATATTGTTGGTGCTAAACACTATGTTGTACAGCTGATCTCTGTACAACAGAAGTGATATTGTCTTGCATAAGTAAAACTTTCTTCTTATTGAAGAACTGTAACTACAATGGATATGACACACCTAGTGAACTTTGAGGTGATTGGAAAAAGAGAACATCTTTTACCAGGATGGCCTAGAATGCTTGTCCCCATGCTGAGAGGAAGTCATCTTTCACCAGGTCTGCCTAGAATGCTTGTCCCCATGCTGAATGGAAGTCATCTTTTACCAGGTCCGCCTAGAATGCTTGTCACCATGCTGAAAGGAAGTCAAATATCTGGATATCTTGGTCAAAGCTCCATGACTATCAGTAACTGAAGGGCTCTATTTGCTAAAGATCACTACTTGTTAAAATATCACAAAATAGGTTTTGCTGGGTCCATAAAAAGCAGGATGGAAGGGGAAGTATTATTTTCCATGGGAAACAAAAGTTTTTTTTTTTTTTTTTAAAGCAAAATTTTAAAAAATGTTTGGGGGGTTTGGAAAGAAAAAGGCCTCAAACTGTGTAGTCTTTTCAGAAAAAAAGTTGGCAAAAATATGATTTTAGAATGGTAGGATGGCATCATTAGCCTTCAAGTCTTCACCCAAAACTCAGGGTAGAAATTTTTAATAAACTTTTCCTGCTTTTGGATGTACTGCCTCGGGGTCTCAGGGTTGGTCTGCAGAAGGGCAGTCTTTAGGAGTGCCCAGCCTGTCACCCCAGGGCTGCATGCTGGTTCTGTGAATTCAGTTTTTGCTTATATGTGGAGTCAAATAGCACAAAAAGTATATATGGACTTTTTTTGTTGCTCAACAGCTTTCATGAGTGCTTGTGTATTTAATGTGTGTCCCAAGGCAGCTCTTATTCTTCCAACATGAAACAGAAAAGGAAAAAAGGTTGGACACCCCTGAAAATCATTCCTCTGAAGAGAATAAGTCAAAGAAAAGGCATTTTAGTTTACAAGCTCCAAAGTTTCTCCAAAGATCTAAAGAACAGCTTTATTACAACAGTCCCCTGAGCTAAATTCTGACTTTTTCCTAATAATTTCTGGGCGCTATATCTTTGGTAGTTGTCCAAAGTCTAATCAGTCTGTTTTAGCCGACTGAGTTTAAGATTGAATTTCAAATAAATCCTCTTTTGCTTTCATTGTTTTGCCTCTGAATGGAAAGTGTGTAGACTTAACATCTATGCATATAAAATGCTTATAATTATTAAATATTTTATGTCTATAATCACATTTGATGGTCATTTTACTGTGGCTGCTCCTCATATGTTATCTTCTCAGAGAACCCTTTCTGGATAATTTCAGGCTATATTCTCTTGCCCCACCTTATTTTTTCCAGATTGCATGATATTTTCTGTGTTTATTAAATTTTCTTTAAGCTTTCTCTCTTTTCAACTGAAATGTACTCTCTAGGATGGCAGAAATTTTCTTTGTCTTAATCCCCCAGCACCTAGAATTAGAACTGGGACATACATAGTACTCAAAATATATTCATAATATGAAACAATGTGACAGAATAGTCACGGTTCAGTTGACTATGAGAAGTTGGGCTTCTTGATTTACTAAAATGTAGAACTACTAAGTACCACAATCTATGTGCCTTTGCTGCTCCCTCTCAGGGTACTTCCAAAGATTTATTTTAACCCCCAGTTCAATTAAATCAGTTTTTCAGTATTTCAGAAAAACTGATTTGATATGCAGTAGAAATGTGTAAACAATTTAATTTAACTTTTAAAAGAAGATTAACACTTTCATGGCTATGTATAATATAAGCAATGTAGATAAATGACCTACTGGAATGTCCCAGATGTATTAATG
>CAUYON010017388.1:0-11954 GCA_963573935.1 Arctocebus calabarensis
TGCCCCTTCTCCCATTACTACAATAGCTCACGCTGCTCTGCACTCACGGCGCCTGGCACTATCCTGTAGGTTTTACTTGCAGGTCAGGTCCTCACAAAAACATCCTACAGGCATTATCATCCCCATTTTTACAGATTAAAAAAAAACAGGGTAGAGAAATTAAGCAATGTACCTCACATGGCCCAAGTCCACCATTTAACCTCACCCTCCGCCCTATCTGGGCAGAGGACGCCCTAAGACTTCTGAGGTCTCCTGAATGACATCCACCTTCCAGAATGATTTCTGCAACTTCCACTTTCAGGATTGGACAAACAGCATTTTGTTTTGTGACTCACTGTTCGCCGTGCACCTGTTCCCTAACGCCGCACTCACGAGTGCTCAGCCCCTCATAAACGTTTGCCAGGTTCCCGGTCCCATAAAACGTCACCTTTATTGTATTGTCAGTTATTTGCACAGCCATTCTCTGGCCATAAAAGGGTACACCAGGGAAAGAAAGTATAATGACCAGGAAGTAGGAGGGTGAGTCTCTGGAACGGTCACCAAGAACAGATTTGTTAATCCAGATACAGTCATAAAACACGCCCAGATCGTGTGGCCTTTGAGTGATGGCAGCCCCACCTGTCTCCTTCCATGCCTGCTGCCATCTGACTTCTTTCTCGCCTCTCCTGCTCAGACCAATACTAGAGGCCTGGGAGCTGGGGCCAGACCAGAGCCCCCAGCACCGAGCAGTGAGGGTGGAGGAGGCAGGAAAGGGAGAGGACTGTCCCCGCACAGAGGGCCTGACTCACCTGGCGCACTTCCCCTGGGCAGGGGATGGATCAGTGACCAGGCACACAGGAATTACAGCTTATTGAGTTGTACTAAGGACTTGTAATTCCTTGATGCTATCTGACTAAGAACAAAGGGGCAGGTGTGAAAGGCATCACAGCTTTTTCCCATTTAGAAACGCACTGTCCCTCCCTTTTCCCTCTTTTGGGATACATTCATCTGTCCATAGATCACTTTTACTGAGTTGTGTTCCAGAAAAAAAAAAAAAAAACTCAGTCGAATTCCTTAACGTCCCAAGCATTGAGTTCAAGAATGTCTATCGGCCTGGGTGTGGGCGCGCCTACCCAGTTTGGGAAGTCGAGGCTGGAGGATTGCTCAAGGGAAGGAGTTTAAGACCAGCCTGGGCAACAGAGCGAGATCCCGTCTCTACAAAAAAATTATTTTAAATTAACTGGGCACAGCACCCCTATAGTCCCTGCTACATGAGAGGCTGAAGCAGGAGGATCATTTTGGAGGCTGCAATGAGCTGTAATCACCTCATTTCCCTACAGTCTGGGAAACAGAGTGAGCCCCTGTCTCAAAAGAAAAAAAGAAGTATGTGTTATCTTAGTCATAACCAGGCACACATATTTTTTTTCATTCTTTCCTTCTTCTCCTTTTTTTTTTCTGAAGAAGTTCAGAATGGGTCAGGCACAAAAAATTTTAAAAGGCTCTGCAAGAAATAAGAGCCTTTGCACTCATAATACCTTTGTGGGTTTTTTTAAATTTCAGGTTAATATGAAGGTATAAGCGATTAAGTTACAATGTTGGCATTTGTTAGGTAAAGTCCCTGTTGTAATTGTGTCCTGTACCCAGGAGGCGTGCCCTATACCCTTACATTGCGTCCACTAGATGGGAGCATAACCGCTTCCCTCCTTCCTCCCCTCTCCCCTTCGCCAGGCCCCCTCCCTTCTCCACCTCTGCACACTCCTCCCACCTCCCTGAACTTGAATTGAATTGTTTTTCTCTTGCATGGACTTGTATTAATTAGTCTACTAGCTTCACATTAGTATCGAGTACATTGGATAAAAATATGGAATGCTTCACAAATTCTCGTGTCATCCTTGTCCAGGGGCCGTGCTAATCTTCTCTGTATCTTTCTCATTTTAGTGTTCGTGCTGTGGAAGTGAGCGCACAGCCACAGCACCTTTGTGAAGAGGAGAGAAACTGCTGTGTGCTGGGACCTTTATGTTAGCGCCTCAAAACAGTGACTGTCCTTTACTCTGAGACATCAGGTCGCTTGGCCCTCATCTCAGAACTAGTAAAAGATCCTGAACCAGGATTCAGAGCTCCTATTTCACTCCACGCCATTGTAATTACTAGAATTCAAAGAAAGGAAGCATTTCTTACTCTAACAGAAATAATTATAGAAGGCTTCAATGAAGAGACAAGACCTGAAATGGGCCTCAGGATGAGGAACAATTCAGCAGGCTGAGTGGGAAGGCGAGAAGGGTGTTATTGGAAGAAGGAAAAGAATGAGAATGAGTTGCATGAGAAAGTGAAATGTGTGTCACCAGGTCCTTCTAGGTAGACAGAGGGAATAGACTGGGGTCACACTATGGGGGCCTTGCAGGGCAGCCTAGAGAATGGGACCTTTGGCTCAGGGCCTGTGGCTCAAGCAGCTAAGGCGCCAGCCAGCCACATACACCTGAGCTGGTGAGTTCAAATCCAGCCCAGCCCACCAAACAATGGCTGCAACCAAAAAATAGGCAGGCGTTGTGGCGGGTGCCTGTAGTCCCAGCTACTTGGGAGGAGGAGGCAGGAGAATCAGTTGAGCCCAGGAGTTGGAGGTTGCTGTGAGCTGTGACACCACGGCACTCTACCCAGGGTGACAGCTTGAGGCTCTGTCTTAAAAAAAAAAAGGGAACTTTATCCCATATATGACAGGAGCCACTAGAAAGCTGAGAAGGTCAGACACACAACAAAAAGCACTTCCAGGAAGATTACTCTAACGACATTAGGCAAGATAACTTAGGGAAGTGGTCTGCAACTGTGGCAACTCACTAGAAATACTTGGAAGATTGCTTTCCTTTTTTTTTTTTTTTTTTTGAAATTTTATTTTGTAAGAATAATTTCAGACTTTTAAAACTGTTCTGAAAATACTCAGAGTCATCATATACTTTTCACTCAGCTCCCCTAAATATTAACATTTTAGATAATCCAGTACGATTGTAAAAACCAATAAATTATTTTATTTATTTATTTATTTTTGAGACAGAGCCTCAAGCTGTCACCCTGGATAGAGTGCTGTGGCATCACAGCTCACAGCAAGCTCCAGTTCCTGGGCTCAAACGAGTCTCCTGCCTCTTCCTCCCAAGTAGCTGGGACTACAGGCGCCCGCCACAACACCTGGCCATTTTTTGGTTGCAGCCACCATTATTGTTTGGCGGGCCCGGGCTGGATTCGAACCCGCCAGCTCAGGTGTACATGGCTGGTGCCTTAGCCCGTTGAGCCACAGGCACCCAACCAAAACCAATAAATTATTGTTGGCATCGCTCAATGAATTACTTTATAGGCCTTATTCAAATTCCATGCATCTTCCCATTAATGTCCTTTCTCTGCACCAGGACTAGATCACATGTTTGTTGCATTTAATTGTTCAGTTTCCTTTGTGTCCTTTAATCTGGGACAGTTTCTCAGAATTTCTTTTTATGACCTTAACACTTTTGAAGCATATTAGACAGTTATTTTGTAGAATGACCTTGAGTCTGGACTTCACTAATTTTCCTCGTGATTAAACTCAGGTTACACACTTTGGGCAAGACCACAGAGGTGACGCTGCACCTTCTTGGTCCATCACGTTAGGAGGCCCAGGATGTCGCTGTCTCTGGATACTGGGGACGGTGACTCTGGAGCACTAAGTGGAGCGCTAAGCCCCGCTGCATCCTTCACCTTCCAACACCTGGGCCACAAAATAACCAGGCGAACCAGACACTTAGGGTACAGGTTTTAAGTGCCCTAAGTAGCTGAGAGGAGAATAGTGGCTTGTGCCTGTAATCCCAGCACTTTTGGAAGCTAAGGCAGGAGGATCACCTGAGCCCACAAATTCAAGATCAGTGAGACCCCTGTCTCTACAAAAAATAGAAAAAACTTAGCTGGTGCATGCCCATAATCCCAGCTAATGGAGAGGCTGAAGCAGGAGGATCACGTGAGCCCAGGACTTTGAGGCTGCAGTGAGCTAGCTGTGATCATGCCACTGTAGGTGGCAGCATGAAACCCTGAATCAAAAAGCAAAAAATGTCCTATGGGCAATTCTAATCAGCACCTAGGATTAGACAATAAACTTAATTCTAGTTGAATTCTAGAAATCAACTAGGAAGCTATCCTTTGGGTCTCTTTTTAAAAGAACATCCAGGTCCAGGCACTGATGAAGATATCTGGACCCCCATCCAAGTACTAACCAGACCCCACCCTGCTTAGCTTCCGAATTCAGACGAGATATCACTCACACTCACATATGAGAAATAAATCACAACTATAGCCTAGGATGAAGGAGGGAAGGGAGGGGGAAGGGAAGGGAGGGGGGTGAGTTGATAGAGGGGGATCATACCTATGGAGCATATTGCAAGCACAAGTTGGATTTATCAGGGGTAGATCATAAATGTCTCAACACTGTAATTTGGTAAATGAGGTGAAGGCTATGTAAATTAGTAGGATGTGAGCGCTCCAATTTGTACAAATAATCAACACATTGAATCCAATAACGGCATAAATGTATTCATGATCTATGTACAAATGACTTAATTAAAAAAAAAGAAGAAGAAATCTGGACTCATGACATGGGAATGAAAAGGCAAAAAATCCCTATTGAGAGACTGAAGGATGAGTAGACTGCTGTCCAGTCACAAGAGAAGGCAGGACACCAAATAAACCGTCCAGCCCTCCTGGCCTACGTCCTCTCCAGACCTTAGTGAAACCTTTGCTGCAGGGAAAGCACAAACCATTTAATCTCACTACCGTAAGCCAGACGTGAGCTCCTAATTGCCCCTGACTGGGGTCCTGGCCTGAGTGGCTCTGGCGGCCTCCCTGGAGTGTATTGTGTTCCTCACAAGGCCTGGAAGGCACTAGGGCTTTCCCCCCCATCCTCCTCCTATCCCCCACCTGACCCAGGCCAGGAGGAAGAGTGTTTTGCTGGGCGACAGTCCGTCTTCCTGCTGGTGGAAACTTAGCAGAAATTCGTCTCCTCCACTTGTACTCTGACCAGGTCCCACAGGGAAAAGATCAGCCCTGCGTTACCCAAACCCCGGTCTCTCTTCCCTGGGAGACAGAAGTCAGGGGCTGGGACTAGGACACTCACCAGAACCTGTAGAGCTCTCAGCTATCCTCACACCACCCAAGAACCAGGCACCAAGGACAGCTCCCAGCCTGCCCTCTCTGAATGCAAATTGAGTCTCGGGGGTACAGAAGATGGGGCCTTTCACACAAAGATAAGCAAGAAAACTCACCCAGCAGAGTCTGGACCCCTCGGCTCACGCCATCGATACACAAATGGATTAATAAACTGTGGTACATGTATACCATGGAATATTATGCAGCCTTAAAGAAAGAGGGTGACTTTTCCTCTTTCATATTTACATGGATGGAGCTGGAACATGTTCTCCTTAGCAAAGTATCTCTAGAATGGAAGACAAAGTATCCAATGTATACACCCCTAATATGAGGCAAATTTTTATCTTTCAAGTAAAGGCTACAACCCAATTATTGTACAAAAAGACGGGGAAAGAGGAGTGGGAGGGAATGGGAGGGAGAGGGTGGGGGGAGATAGGACAAAGGGTGAGATCACACTTGTGGTGCATATTTGAAGGGTCAGGAGAAAACTTCTAAATATGGATCCAAAATGTTTTCACATAGTAAATGAGAAAATCTCATGAATGTTATGTCAATCAGGTTGATAAAAATATCTCAGATTGCATGTGAAGCCCGCACACTGTACCCCACGATTGAACTAATGTACACAGCTATGATTCAATAAAAAAAAATAATAAATAAATAAAACAATTCACGTACACAGCAAGTTGGAAAAATGAGACAGAATCATATGTATAAACAGAAGAATTATCTATTATATTTTTACTAAATCAAGAATACCCTTGGTTAATACTTTTATTTATACTTCCATTTTAATAATTATGTGGTTGATTAGACTTTATTGTATGTTTTCATATTTTTATTTAAAATTTTATTAAACTTATCAAAGAAATTAGACTTTTTAATTTAAAGTGTGATGGTCTGAATATTCCTCAAATTCATATGTTGAAATTCTAACCCCCTCAAGGTGATAAAATTAGGAAGGAGTGACTTTTGGGAGATGATTAGGTCATGAAGACTCTCTTTTTTGCTGTTGTTTTGACATAGACTCTCACTCTGTGACCTGGGTAGAGTGCTCTGGTGTCATAGCTCACAGCAACCTCAAACTCCGGGACTCAAAAGATCCTCCTGCTTCAGCTTCCCAATCAGCTGGGACTACAGGCACCTACCATGATGCCTGGCTAGTGGACTTTTGTCTTAGATAAAAGATTGGTGCCATTATAAAAGAAGCCTGAGAGAGACCCCTCATCCCTCTCCCACCATGGGAGGACTCAGTAAGAAGGCGCCATCTATGAAGAAGACACCAGTATCTCAGTCTGGGGCTCTTTAGCTTCCGGAGTTATGAACAGTAAGTTTCTGTGGTTGATAAGCTACCCAGTCTATGGTCTTTTGTTAGAGCAGACCAAACAGACAAAAGTTGGCACTGAGAAAGGGGGATACTCCTACAGTGAGCGCCTACAAAGGTGGAAGAAACTTTGGAACTGGAGATTGGGGAGATGCTGGAAGAGGTTTTAGGTGTCGTCTAGAAAAAGCCTACATTGCAAAGAATGGACAGTAAAGGGTTCTGGAGCGGGCCCAGAAGAGGAGGGAGCGGTAGAAAACTTTGATATTCCAGGGTTCACAGATGGAAAGCAATTGGCCACATGACGAGTCATCCTTTAGATCTCACACTTGCCCAGTTTAGATGAGACTTCTGACATTAGACTTTGGATGCTGGAGTGAGTTAAGACTTTGGGGGTTATTAGCATGGAATGAATGACCTTTACATATAAGGAGGACAAAAATTTTGGGAGCTGGGGTGGAGTACTGTGGTCTGAAAGTTTGTATCCCTCCACAATTCCCTATGTTGAAACCTGCCCCCCCAAGGTTATGTCATTAAGAGGTGGGGCCTTAGGGAGATGAATAGGTCATGAGGGTAAAGCTCTCATGAACTGGGGTAATGATCTTAAAAAAGAGGCCTAAGAGAGATCCTGCTGCCTCTTCCAACTTGTGGGGATATAGACAGAAGGCGTTATTGTAAAGGGAGATAGGGAGGCCTCACCAGGTAGCAAGAGGATTGGTGTTTGCAAATCTTCAGTGCTGAACTTCCCAGCCTCCAGAGCTGTGAGGATCACGTTTCTGTTGTTTATAAGCCAACAGTTTATAGTATTTTGTTACAGCTTCTCTCAGTTGACTAAGACAGCATTGTAGATAATAGTAGTCGCCTTACCTACCATGACAAATTTAACTCTTTTTCCATTGGTGGGCATTTTGGTTATTTCTTCTGTTTTGTCAAATTTCAAAGAATGTATGTATAAATATTCTTTGGCATAAATTTTAGTCAGCATTTTGGACCATTCTCTTTCCTTCTTTTCTTTTTTTTTTTTACAGTAGCAAGTGCAAAATATGCTTTATTTCATGTACAAAAACAACATGGCAGGATGACAACAGGCTTGATGGCTAGCTCCCCAGGACTCACATGACCCCCCAAAGGGTCACCTGAGTCCACCGTATACTCCCACCACCTTTTGAAAAGAGTCACCCTATCTGGAAAAAGGTGGGGATGTTACATCTTAGGAAAGAAATCACTTTAAATACACATTAGAGAACAAAGTAACCATGCTTTCACCCAGCAAGGAAGGGACTATCGGGAGTGGTGTCCCAAATGGTCCATTCTTTTCTGTTTTTAATAACCATGCCCTGCAAACGTTTCCCCAGCACAGCACACCTCCCCAGCAATGAGGAGCAATGAGGCCTCAGGGCAAAGCCAGGAACCGCAGGAGCCCAGGTTCTCTCTAACTCCTCGGTGTTAACTCTCGCACCTGGGAAATTGTGTACTGGTATCAAGCTGGGAGCTGCAGGGAGGATCAGAGCAGACGCTGTGCAAAGGCTGGACACACAAAGGTTGGCTTGCAGGGGAGGCCACTGCTGCTGCTGTTGAAGTAACCCCCCCCTTTTTCCTATCACCCCAAACCAGGAAGCCCCAAAGCCATGGAAAATGCCTGGCCCTGCCCCAACAGCCTGCATCCTGGTTGTCAGCCCCTCCCATCCTCCGCCCCCTTGCGGATTGGCCCCGGCAATGAGCCCCACCAATCCTGAGTTCCACCACTTGGGGTTTGGCACCGGCAACTAGCCCGACCAATCTATGCACCCCATGACCCCTCACACCATAACCCCTTCACCCTTTACTACCACCTGTTCTTGTGGTTTTAAAGTTTGAAAACCAGCCTGTAACAGCCAAATGGGGTCCTTCCCCCGAGCGGCTGAGGGACCCTGACGTGTCAGAAATAAACTACCTCTTGCTTTTGCATTGACTAGAGAGTTGGTGACTGTTTCCTTGGGGGTGCCCATCCTAGCTGGACCCCGATTTGGGTCCTACATTTGGGGGCTCGTCCGGGATAGAGCACCCCCGAGAGGCTTTCACCTACTCCACGGTCGGAGGTAAGTCCGGGCCGGCACTAAGTCCTGTCTCTTTGTGTCTCCTGTCTTGTTTGTCTAGTTGTTATTCTGCTTCTGGGACGTGCACCGTCCATCCGAATCTCAGGGTTTGGAGAGGGGCAGATGTGCCGACACTCTCCACCCTTGATCCCAAGAGACGTCTTGGTGATCACGGTTTACCGGCTTAGGGACTCTGTTTCTAAGAGGGTGGCCATGTTTGTTCCGGCTCCCTCACACCATAACCCCTTCACCCTTTACTACCCCCTGTTCTTGTGGTTTTAAAGTTTAAAAACCAGCCTGTAACAGCCAAACAGGGTCCTTCCTCCGAGCGGCTGAGGGACCCTGACATGTCAGAAATAAGCTACCTCTTGCTTTTGCATCAACTCTAGAGTTGGTGACTGTTTCCTTGGGGGTGCCCATCCTAGCTGGACCCCAATTTGGGTCCTACACTGTCACTGAGGGAGGGGGTCAGACAGCAGGATCACCGTCTGCACACAAAGGGAAGACCCAGAGGGGTCCAGAAGCTGGATAAGCCATGTGGGCTGACCACCCCAGCTGGACATTGGCACACACTGCGTTTCCCTCCATATGCCACTGTCTCCTGTGAAGATACAGGTGGCCTCAAATGCAGGGGCACTGATGGCGCTGAGAACAACCAGGATGGGCACACTCAAACCCCTACAGAGGGTGACTGAGGAGCCACCCCTTTAAACCACCAGGCCAAGGCCACGAGAGCAGTCCCCTTTGAAGCAGCTGGGCACATGGGGAGGAGGTTTCAGTCTCCAGAGAAGCCAAAAGGTCCTCAGTTCCTAAAGCACTGGTTATAGGTGAGACCAGGTTGCCCCTGTCACTGGGCAGGACCACTGCTCTAAAGCCTGTACCCACACAGGGCCCTCACCCTGACCCTGAGAGGCCTGGCCAGGGGAGCCAGGCCAAAGGCCCAGCAGGTCTCCAGGAGCAGGCAGAGATGTGGGGGAGCAAAGGCTTCTGTAATCCCATGGAGGGGCCGGGGAGGACTCTACTGGAACCAGATGGAGGAAGACATGCAACTGGCAGGGGAAATTCAGAGGCTGTTCAAAGCTCAAAAATTTAAAAGAAAAGTTTTCAAGTCCTTATTGTCTCAGAGTTCCTTTAAATAATCTCATGGGGAGAGCAGTGGAGACCTAGCTCAGTGCTGGGCAAACTTTTTCTATAAAGGGCTAAATGGTAAATATTTCAGGGTTTCAGAGTCAATATGTAAAAGTAAAATGGGGTTAGCACAATAGAAAACAAACTTCCCTAATGTTTTTTTGGTGTGTGCAGGTTCAGAGACAACATCCCCGATCGTTAAATCGACCACAAAGGCAAGTGGCAGGCAAGGCCAGCCCACCATCCATGACCCCTAATGTGTGAGCACCCCTAACTGAAGCAAGGTGATGGGCATGGACCTGATTATATTGCTCTCTCTTTGGTAAAGACCTAAAAATTTCCCCTGGCCCCTGCTGGCTTCTCAGGATGAAGGGCACTGGACCGTTCTCTTTCAGTATACATCTCAACATAGAATTACTGGGCCCTAGGTTATGAGCTACTCCTAAGAATGTGACCCTGACACGTATAATGAAGGGGGATTGAGACCCATCCCCAGAAGGTTCTCAAGGTGAAGTGTCTTGAACCCCTGACCTCCAGCTGGTCACGATAGGTCTTTGGTCATTAAAGCAGATATAATTTATTCTCTCTGCCTAATAATTATTTATTGTAAGATTTTTATTTTTTCATTTTCTTTTTGCTACATAGGTGCAATTTTTTGAAGCCCCAAGAATGTATTACTAAGTTTCTAGATATTAATCAGAGTTGTACTCTACTCATTTTCTGATTTTTTAGAATTTAATAAGCATAAAGCTTTTTTGCACCTAAGTATACATTAATTTTTTAAACATTTCCATAGGTACTTGAAAATATAATCTTTTATGGACAGTATACAAATGGATTCGGTATTAATTCTATGAGTAAAACCCTTTATATCTTCCTTGGTTAGAAATTGTGAATTGTGTTTAACTACAGCAAAATAAGAGCAAACTAAACAGAATGAAGATTTTCTTTTCTTTCATGTAAAACAAGTATAAAGGTAGGTAAATCTGTGTTTATAATGGCAACTCCATTGCCATCTGCAACCCAAATTCCTTCTTTCTCTCTGCTGTTCCGGTGTAAGATTTTCTCCTGATGGCTACTGAATTTCCAGCCATGCATCTGTGCTCTAGGTAGCTGGAAGGAGGAAAAAGGAAGAGCAAATTGGACCCGTCATCTGACTAGCCAGCTCTTTTGAGGAATCTTCTCAGAGCACCACCTTCACAGAGACCCACAATACTTCTCGTGTATCTCCTTGGTCAGATACCTAGTTGTCTGTTCACACCAGGGCACAGTGCTGGTTCAATTTCCCAATGTAATCTTATCTCCTAACCCCCATTCTTTGGAAAGGTAACAGAGCATAAGTGTTGACAGCATGGACTCTGGGTTTGGATGTTTGATTCAAGGAGATTGTAATCAAAATTGCCTCAATTTCTTCACATGTAAAATGGGGAAAATCAAAACTATTTCGTAAGGTTTTCATAAGGATTAAGCTTCATACTGTAGATGCGCCTATCATTATTGTAAGCCTATAGAAGTGTTAGCTGATGTTACATATTTGTAAAAATCCCCCTAGATCAATCTAATTACCCATTTGATCCTGTCAGATTTGTGATTAGTCTTAGTTTTTGTTTGCTTTCATTTACAATAAGGAAAGACTCCCAGGACTGCTATACAGATGAGAATCTAAGCTAGAAAGCCAAGGATGCCGTTGGTTACTCCAATTTTATAAAGAAAATAGATAATCCTTCTCATGTATTTTGTTTTCTCCATGAGGAGTCACCTTACTGATTCCTGCCACTGGAATGGGGGCAAGTTGATGGCAAACATTACGAGTCGTGTTCAAATTCTCACAAAGATTTAACGCAGACCCTGACAAAGTCTGTCACTGCAGTTTGTCGAATAAAGAAATGAAATCAGGGGCTTGGCACCTGTGGCTCAAGCAGCTAAGGTGCCAGCCACGTACACCTGAGCTGACGGGTTCGAATCCAGCCCAGGCCCGCCAAACAACAATGATGGCTGCAACCAAAAAATGGCCGGGCATTGTGGCGGGCACCTGTAGTCCCAGCTACTTGGGAGGTGGAGGCAAGAGACTCGCTTGAGCCCAGGAATTGGAGGTTGCTGTGAGCTATGATGCCACAGTACTCTACCCAGGTTGAGAGCTTGAGGATCTGTCACAAAAAAAAAAAAAAAAAAGAAAAAAAAAGAAATGAAATGAAATCAGGAAAGAATAAATGATGAAAAGACAGAATCTATATAAATGTAATCTAGTTGTATTTTCCATGTTTTTGTATCTGCCTAAGAAAATTCAACCTAAA
>CAUYON010017390.1:0-11774 GCA_963573935.1 Arctocebus calabarensis
TTATGTTTCTGACAAAAGTTTGATCACCAGAATCCACAGAGAACTCAAACTCATTAATAAGAAAAGAACAAGTAATCCTATTTCATTGTGGGGAAGGGACTTGAACAGAAGCTTCTCTGAAGAAGATAGGTGCATGGCCTACAAACACATGAAAAAATGCTCATCATCTTTAATCATCAGAGAAATGCAAATCAAAAACCACTTTGAGATATCATCTAACTCCAGTAAGAGTATCTCACATAACAAAATCCCAAAACTACAGATGTTGGCATGGATGTGGAGAAAAGGAAACACTTCTGCACTGCTGGTGGGAATGCAAGTTAATATGTCCCTTTTGGAAAGAAGTTTGGAGAATACTCAGGGATCTAAAGGTAGACCTGCTGTTCAATTCTGTAACTCCTCTACTAGGTGTATGTATCCAAAATACCAAAAATCACTTTATAACAAAGATATTTGCACCAAAACATTCATTACAGCTCAATTCATAATAGCCAGGTCTTGGAAGAAGCCCAAGTGCCCATCAACACATGAATGGATTAATAAATTTTGAAATCTATAGACCATGGAATGTTATGCAGCCTTAAAAAAGATGGAGACTTTACCTCTTTTATGTTTATCTGGATGGAGCTGGAACATATTCTACTTAGTAAAGTATCTCAAGAATGAAAGAAAAAATATCCAATGTCCTCAGTACTATTATGAAACCAATTTACAATCACTCACACTTTCATATGAAGAATAGATCACAACTATGGCCCAAGATGAAGGAGGGAGGGGTGATGGGAAGGGATGGGGGAAGTCAGATTGAAGGAGGGTGAATGATGGGATCACGCCTATGGTGTATATTACAAGAGTACACATCGGATCTATTAAGTATAGAGTATAAATGTCTTAACACAATAATTAAGTAAAGGAGGTGAGGGGTATATTAACCAGTAGGGTGTAAGCATTCCAAATTATATATGAAATCAGCACATTGTACCCCCTAAATGCATTAATGCACACATGATCTACCTCTTTATGATTTAATTAAAAAATAAAGTTTTTAAGATAGAGCCATGATTTGTAGCTT
This sequence comes from Arctocebus calabarensis, assembly GCA_963573935.1. Lineage (NCBI taxonomy): Eukaryota > Metazoa > Chordata > Mammalia > Primates > Lorisidae > Arctocebus > Arctocebus calabarensis. The sequence continues at coordinate 1,073 of CAUYON010017390.1, forward strand.
ACTGTCATTTAAAACAAAACAAAATTTACTTATTTCAAACAAACCTTTAGTGGGCACTTATTTTCCTTTATGGTAATACTATATTCCTAGTTATCAAAAATATTAAAATAATAGTAAAGTTTAAAACCCTGCACATCTACAGAAAGCAATAGTATAACGATTTTCGATGGTAAGCAAAATTAGATAATTTTGCATCGAATAGCTTCAGTGTTATCCTACCTTGAAATGTCTTGTTTTTAAATTAAACTAAGAACACTTTTCTCTTTTCAGAAGCTGGAGAGGACATCGCAGAGTTCAAACGTGCAAAAATTTAATGTAATTTTCGCAGGCTACCTGATGTTATTTGCTGTCTTCTCCAGTTGACTCAGTAGGTATTACAGAAGCATCTGCATCAGCCGTTCAGTGTCACAGACCCACAGACACTTGCTTGTGCTCTGCTGTTCCAGTTAACTCTGTGGCAGGACAATATATCCTGTAAATCAGCAGTGCAAACAAGAGTGTTCTAGTTACATGGATCTGGAGTCAGAGAGAGAGAAAGAATGAGGGAGGGGATGGGGAAAGGAAGAGCAGTGAGAAGGAAGGAGGGAGGGGATGGGGTCTTGGTGTGTGCCACAACTTTGGGGGGCAAGACACAATTATAAGAGGGATTTTACCTAACAAACGCAATCAGTGTAAACTGGTTTCTTGTACCCTCAATGAATCCTCAACAATAATTTTTATATTATATACAAAAATTTATTTTTTATATATATAATCAAGAGTCAATTAAAATAGGAAATTTGGGTATTGTTTAGTTCTGGAGAGTGAAGTTGATCAAAATTCTAAGTCTCATTTTAAGAAATGGCAAACAGTCATGAAAGCTTTGTATGCTGGATGGTCAAGTGACTCTCTGCCTCCCCAAGTCATCTGTCTTGGCAGGGAACACATCGCTACTGACCTTGAAATCTTCACCAGCAATGCTTTCTTACATCTCTAGTATCAAAAAAAAAAAAAAAAGTAAAATAAAGATACAAAGCCTTACTTAAAATCTAAGATGTTGGCTCAGCGCCTATGGCTGAACGGGCTAAGGTGCCAGCCATGGACACCTGAGCTGGCGGGTTCGAATCCAGCCCGGGCCCGCCAAACAACAATGGCGGCTGCAACCAAAAAATGGCCGGGCGTTGTGGCGGGCACCTGTGGTCCCAGCTACTTGGGAGGCAGAGGCAAGAAACTCGCTTGAGCCCAGGAGTTGGAGGTTGCTGTGAGCTGTGGATTTCACAGCACTCTATCCAGGGTGATGGCTTGAGGCTCTGTCTCAAAAAAAAAAAAAAAAATCTAAGATGTTATTGGTACATTATTATACAGTCGCTAAGAAAGAAAATACTTGTAAATTAAACTATAACAGGCATTGATAGTAAAGTTTTTTGTGTTAACTGTAAAACAAAAGCAACAAGCAACAAACACACACCTGAGCACACATCAAAGGCTAACTGAGCACAGGCGTGTGCAGGGCACCTCCAGCCGGCACTCCAGGCTGTCACTGAAATGCTGAGGCCCTTCCCTGCCCAGGGTGGACCCAGAGACGAATGCCCGTTGCTCTGACCACAGTGGTGCCCCCATTGTCAACCTCTTCACCTGCATCCCAGGAGTGAGAAGCTGGGATGGGGGTGCTTTGTGTGTTTTCTTTTCATGACCACATATTAAAATATTCAAGTCTCTTAACTTCTCACCTCACTTAGCAACCATTTACACAGCCTCTTATTCCACTCCTGTCTGATGGGTAAGGAAACATGATTTTGGTCCATCTTTGTCCGTATTTTTATACATATTTGTGGTAAAGTACAAGCTTTTTTTTCTTGCTAGAACTGAGTTTGAACCCGCCACCTCCAGCATAGAGGGCCAGCGCCCTACTCCTTTGAGCCACAGACGCCACCACAGTATAAGCTATATTTTGATAGTATTGGAAGGAGAAAGCCTATAACAAAAGGCCAACATGGACACAAATTTCTAACCACATTTCAGCTTTTAGAAAATAATTCTTTAAGAAAGCTTTACAAATTATCAGAACTATCACTGTTGAATAGATTTCTCTCAAGTAATTATAAAACCAAAGGATTTTCATTCCATAAGTTCAGAATTATGAGCTAAAAAATTTAGAAATTAAAAACAACAAACAAATAAAAAAATCTCCTAGATGTTACTGCACTAGACTTTTTTTTTTTTACTGGAGTCAGTATTTTTGATATCTAAAACTTTACAATATTTCTCAAAGGGCTTTTGCACATATTATCTCTTTTAATTTTTATAATCCTGGGTAGTAAACAGAGTTTTATCCTTATTTTCACTCTTAAGGAAACTGAGTCAAAGACATGTATCCAAAGTCATAGAACTTGTAAAAGGCAAATCCAGAATTTCTTCTAGTCTTTCCTTTACGTAACATCAGCGCATCTCCGCTCTCCTTGGTAGGAAAGCCCTGGTAGGAACGTGATGAACTTTTTTTCTAGTTTACATGAAGATAGAAAGACACATAAAAGTGATTTCAGCCACTTATGAAATGATGGTTATATGTAGCTTTTCCTAAATAAGGTTGATAAATGATGTTTATATGTAACTATTACTTTTTTCAAGGAAATCAGAGTGATCTGTTTTCAAATACTATAAATCTTAATGGAGCGGAGGGGATACACATTAATATCCTCATCTTGCAGAAGGAGAAGCTAACAGCCCACTCAAGGGCAACCAAATTCCTCCTCTGAGATGAGCCTGGGACTTGTACTGCTGTTTTCTATGCTATGTCTTTTCTAGGCCTTTTCCAGTTCTGTTTTATGTACTGTGCATCTATGCTCTGCTTTTCAATTTACTAGCTTCATGTAAAATCAATATTTATTTTATATAGCACCTCGCATTTCAGAAGATTCAAGGTAAATCAAATGTAGGATTTATTCCATAAGAGTAATTAGATAGCCTCCTACACATTGCTAGTACTGCAAATTTGAAAGCTATAAGTTGCCAGAATCAGAGGAAAAGTCACCTAGCTTGTGCTACAGCCTTCCTAAGATACTACTAAAGATGATTTTATTGATGGCTAAACTCTGGTAATAAAAGAAAAATATAGTTGCTGAAAAGTCCGTTTGGAGTTTTGTTTTTCAATATGACTCTAAGTAAACAGGGAATAAAAGCAAAAAAAAAAAAAAGAGAGAGAATATTTTTAATAATCAGTCAAAATGATTCCAGATAACCAAGGTATGTAGTGTCAAAAGGTTGTTTGGGGGCCGGGTGTGGTGGTTCACGCCTGAATTCTAGCACTCTGGGAGGCCAAGGCAGGTGGATGGCACGGGCTCACAGGTTGGAGATCAGCTTGAGCCAGAGCAAGACCTGTCTCTAAAACTAGTCAGGTGCTGTGGCGGGTGCCTGTAGTCCCAGCTACTTGAGAGGCTGAGGCAAGAGAACCACTTGAGCCCAAGAGTTTGAGGTTGCTGTGAGCCGTGACGCCAAGGCAGTCTACTGAGGGTGACAAAGTGAGAAAAAAAAAAAGAAAAAAAATGTTGTTTGGAGCGTAGTTGTGAAACAGAAAGTTAATGTTCACTCAGTTCTTTGAGTCTAGAATTATTACAATATTAATTATTACAATTTGTCAAATGTCATATTTATCCTTTCAAACAAACCAAGGGATAATCAATTCATGTCGTATGTAAGGCTTTTGAGAACAGATATTATAATAAAAAATTACTCAAGTTGAGAGAATCACTAGAGAAATAGACTTGTTTGAAGACACCCTAAGAGTATCTTTGTTTCATCGTCTAGCACAATGTCAGCTTCTGCCTGGGAGGCATCCCGCTTCGCCTTCAACTGTCCCACAATCTCCTGAACAAACTACCTTCAGCGTACTGGTAGCTGATCAAGTTCCTTTACCTTCTCTAATCCAAGGATCTCGTCTGTTTAACTTTTGCCCCTCTGGATTCCCAGATTTTGATATTGGCCCCTGTTTTACTTTGTGCTTCAAAATCTTTCTCTTGTGATTTCCTGTACGTGCACCTCTTGGGTCTAAACTATGCACTCAGATACTGAAATTTCTATTTTCTACAATTCTCCTTACCAAAAATGAATATAATCAAATGTATTTTTAGAATTCCACTTTTTTCAGATTTTGGAAAATTGAGGCACTTATGACACAGAGCCTGTTGAGCGTCCCCTCCGTGGAGTACTTATAATTAAATACAGAGAAAAGTGAGGCTGTGTGAGTAGAGTCAGCAAAGATGTTAAGTATTTGCAGTCAATTCGAGTCAAGTTGTGTCAATAAATAAATCCAGATCCAGTTGGTTTTCAAAGCTTTTTGGATTTTAAAATGGAAATAAGAGAATATGAGTCTCTTTTAAAGACTGGGTGGACACCCAGTCACTGTACATCATGTTTTGCCTACGATTGTGTCATTCATAAATATTTTGCACCAAACTCAGTCACTTATCCCCTGGGCATTCACAGTCAGCTATGGTATTTAGTTTGTTGTAGCAAAATATTTACAAAAATCACAAGAAATTGGGAGGACAATTATTTAGAAACAAGTCCTATAACAATGGCAAGGTATTAATTCCAAGTTACTCAAAATACCTCAGGGTGCAGGGGAGACAGCCTGGAAATATTTAATAAACATAAGCTGCTACATTTCTTCTGAAGTTTATTTTCAATGATTTACTAGATTTTGTCTAAAGGGTAAATTCAGCAATTCACTAAAAATAATTTTCTCGGGTGTCTATTGGATAGAAAACAGTGCATCTCTTACCGTGGGGAATTTTTAGTAAGAGAGTTAAATATTATAATGCAGAATTTCACAGAGTGAAATTTATGAAGTTTCAGCAGTTATAGGTGACATAAATCCTTTTTAACTTGGAAACTATGGGAAATTTTCACATGGATAGGAAAGTAGAAACCAAGGCATACCTTATTTGAATTTGAGAAAAAAATACATATAATGGAACTAAAAAAAAATGTAGTTTTTCCTTGGTGATGCTTTATTTAAACATGTAAGTTTCCTGTATTCAGAGTGGAAAAAGAAGAAAGGAGAAGATGACATGTTTATATACATAAATAATTATCAGATTAAAAAAATAAGTATTTTAGATTAAGGCTTTCTAACATGTATAAATTGCCTAATATTTGATGCCAGCTTATAGTTATTGTAAAAGCATCACGATAACAATGGTTATATAGAGACAGTTTGTAATAAAAAATAACAAATTAATTAGAACTCACAAAATTATAAATCTAAATTTAAAATGTGATATTTACACTTCCATTATTAATGAATTAAGATTCATTGTCTTAAAATTTCCTCTGAAAACATCTGGCAAGATATTGAATTGTTACCAAAGATGAGAAGGTTTATTGCACATGGGTTTTAGAGAAAAGTGAAACCTACAGATATCAGCCAATAACCTTTTGCATTTTTGTTCTGAACGCTAATCTCAAAAGTTCTTTGAGAGTCTAACAGCCGAGCAGAACTTTCAGATAGGACTGTGCCACGGATTTTAGGAACTGCCAAAGAGATGGGTCAGGTTTGTATCCCAGACACTTATCTGAGATCCCAAATGTGTGTGCTTTAAGTCATTGACCAGCCATCAGAAATCCCAGGAGTACAGCGTTTCAAACCCAGATTAGAGCAAGGTGGTCTCGGCTGGTCAGAGATACAAGCCAAACTGCCTAAAAGAAACAAATGTAAACTCTCCCTGGAATAAGAAGATACTAAAATATCATTTTATACATAAGATGGCTGGCACTGAATCAAATACGAATAGACATATAAGAATCAAACTTTGACAGAAAAGCAAGAGAGAGACAGAAAATGGTTAGAATAAGAACCAACACGTAATAGGGGGCTATTAGTCGCCGGTTGCAGTGTAACTATAATTTACATATTCAAGTTGGAGAATTTCGTGATCATAACTGAAAGTAAAAACTCAATGAACAGTTTTAGTAGCACAATGAGCACGAATAAATAGAAAATTTATAAAGTCAAAAATAGTTTAGAAGAAAAAATCCAGAATGCAGCATGGAGGAACAAAACAGGGAGAAACGTTCATTAGACGTTATGGAAAGGTGATACCTGGGTCTGGCTGGCTTCTCTAAAGAAAAGAAAGTAGAATGAAACAGCATTATTACTTAAAGGGATAAGGTAAGAGAAATTTCCAGAGTTGCCTATAGACTCCAGAAAAGATGTTAAAAGTAATATAAAACCTAAGAAAAATAAATATAAGTATAAACAATAACTAGGAACAATATAATAAAACGTCTGGGCTCAGCACCTGTGGCTCAAGCGGCTAAGGCGCCAGCCGCATACACTTGTGCGGTTGGTTCAAACCCAGCCTGGGCCCACCAAACAACAACGACAGCTGCAACCAAAAAATAGCCAGGCATTTTGGCGGGCGCCTGTAGTCCCAGTTATTTGGGAGGTGAAAGCAGGAGAATCACTTGAGCACAGGAGTTGAAGGTTTCTGTGAGCTGTGATGCCATGGCACTCTATCCAGGGTGACAGCTTGAGGCTCTGTCTCAAAAAAACAAAAAACAAAAAACAAAAACAACTTCTGACCATAAAAAATAGTAAAAGCAACCAAAATTGCAATCTTCAAATTGGAAAAAATAATGTAGCAATACCCAGCATGTGAAAATATCAAGATTATGGATGTTGAGATTATGGATGAAATAAAAAATTTCAGGTACAAAATAAATTACTGAGCATGCTTGCATTAAGTATTTGCTAATGTGATTTTTCAGCAATGGAAAATGATAATTGATGAAAATACAGATTAATGAGAAAAATTAAGAGCAATGAGAAAGATAAATATACAGGTAAATCTAGGTTATCTAGACAATATGGAATAATAGAAAACACAATGCATATCACTAATGATGTTAAAATGCAAACGCAGATTAAATAACACAAATTGCCAAAATGGATTTATAAAAACACTCCATGCTACTTATAAGAAATAGCCCTTTAATTATAGAATAGCTCATAATAAAAGGAAAGAAACAAACACTGCTCATAAACAGAAACCAAAATAAAGCTGGAGTAGCTAAGCTAATGAAAGACAACAGTTTTAGTAGTGAAAGTAATTACTAGATTAGAAGATGAATATTCAACAACCATAAAATGTGAAATTCGCCAAAATGGTATAATAATTCTAAATTTGAATGTCCCTGATAACATAATTTCATACCAAAGATTTGAACATCAGGATTACCAGACTTGATCTTATTAGTATACAGAGAATACTGAACCCCCCAAGAACAGAACATAATTTGTGAGGATCTCATGGATTATTTCTCTCAAATGACCATATGCTGGTTTATAAGTTTCAACAAATCTCCCAAATTTTAAACTGCACAGAATATATTCGCTTACTACTACTGGAATAAGCTAGATAATAACAACAAAATGATAACTGGAAAATTCATAAGTGTTTGAAAATTCAGTAGTCTGCTTTTAAATACAGAATGAACAGAATAAAATTTTACATTATAAATTTGGGGATAAATTAGTACTAAATGATAATAAAAATTTTCTCTCTGTGTGCATGGCATGAGGTTCAGCTAATATATTGCTATTCATTGTTTTAAATACATACATCTTTCTACACAGATATAAAGAATACAGAAGTCCATAGTGTCAAGCAAATATAAAATTATTTTAAAACAAAAACTCAACTAATTTGCCACGGGCAGGTTATGTTTCATATAAATGGAAGAAGGAGAAGTTAAAACATTATTTAAATCCATTTTACTATTTATTTATGAATTTACAAATACTTTTTGACATATTCTATGCCTAGCCACTTTTCTAGGCTCAGGACCCGGATGGGGAGATGGAAGTTAACAAACAAAAATATCTCCTTTCGTTGAGATGAAGTGAGGTCAAATTATATGTACTTGAACTAGTTTCCTGCTGCAGCGTCTGAAGCATTAGTAAGCATGAGGATGAAAAGTGGAACAATGGTCGCCTAATACACGGAGTGCAAGGATTTGGTTGTTCCTGAGGCAGTTCTAAGGGAAGATCATTGAAAATAGTTTACAGAGACTTATAGAGCTGATTCCTCAATTCACATCTTATAATTAAAGATTTCTAAAAATCTCCACATCTCAGATCCTTAGTGACTCAACACAATTTTACTCTTTAATTATTTGGAAATTCTGAACATAAGCTATAGCAACACTATTAAAAATATTCTAAAGCAAGTACAGATATTAGACTCAAACTGTGAGTGTGGATTGAATGTATAGAATTTGAATATTAACCTAATTCCTCATTTCATAAATGTCTTGAGTTCAACAGAGTGACAGAGTTGAAAAAATATATAAATATTTTAAGTAGACACAAGGATATGGATTCTAGGAAAAAAATTCATAGATTGTGAATGGTCTGAAGCATTATTTTTATGGTAAGTCTATTTTCTGATAGCAGATCTCATTTACTCCCTGAATCATAAATAACTTGCCATGTCACTGAGGGTGATTTTCAAATGGAAACTTGTGAGCTGAAAATGAACTGTGATTATATGAGAATCCAATATCCCTAGAATTATAAATGTATGACTCTCAATCCCATATCTATCTGTACTTTTCTCTGGCCAAATCCTAAGAAAAAGCTTGGATTTCACTAACACAGTCTGTGAGAATGTGTTTTTAAAGACAATTCTAAAATTAAAGGCGTAATCAGGATTCAGAATTAAATATACTTCTCATTGGATGTGTTTCATGAAATAGAAATTCTATTGGTCCAATAACAGCATTCTCATTTATTTGACAAAGATTTAGTAGTAAATCCTTGTATCCATAACTGTACATATAAGCTAGTTTTCAAGGTAAAATACAACTATTCATTAAAATTCTAAGTCAAATGCTTTTAGTTTCTGATTGCTAGTAAGATAACCACAGTCACCTATAAAAAATGCCTCACACTCCTTATGCCTACATTTGGCGGTGTATTCTATGAATTCTTTTAGTCTAAACAAATTGGTGGCTGATTCAATCTACATTTTGTTAAACATTTTAATTTAATTACATTTAGCAAATAGTGAAACAGTAAAGTTTAAAGGCACAATATGTCCTTGGTAGTGAAATGCCAAGCTGATAATGATAAATTGCAGGGAAATATTTTAATATTGACTCTAGTCTGGAAAGTAGTAGATGATCTTTAGTGCAGATAAGAAACTTTTGAAAGAATAACCTAAATTAAATTTATAAGAATGTAGGCCTTGAACTTTTAGTTATAACTTAGGAAAAACAAATTTGGAAATCATTGCAGATTACTTTTGGAAAATATGAATCCAATCTACTATTGTAGAGAGATCAAGATGGTAATGCATATAAGTGAAATTTATTGAAAATAAGATATAGTTATTTTCTTACAAGAAGACAGGATATTTTCATACAAAAATCTGATGAGTTGTAGCCAGTCCACAAACTTGATAATAAGCTACTGAGGACCTGGCTGGAGAAAGCAGAGAAATAGTGTGGTTTCTAAGAAATGTCTACAGACCAAACCCTAAACAGTCTCAGCAGATTAGAACATTTCTGTTTAAGAGAAGAAATAATTAAGTATTACAAAGTTCCAAAGGAAATGAATAAAGGAAACATGTCACCATTCCCTAGATTCTGAAGAGCTGAGAATACAAAGAGCTGCAAAAATGTGCTGAGAGGTCAAGTAAAAGTTATATAAAATACTTTATATCACAGGTAGTAGCTAAGGTAGTTTTAAGACTGAAAAAGGCTAAAAATATAAAAAATAATAGGAAAGTTTCTGAAAAACGTATACGTAAAGACTCAAGTTATTAATTTAGGAAAACCATATATTCAGTTATGAGTCAGGCGATAGGCCAATCAGTGTACGGTTTATTAGTAGAAAGAAGAAAATAACCAGATAATCTGGTTAATCTATAATCCATCCAGGGTTATAGATATAACGGCAGATGTGCAGACTGCTGGGATAGGGCCCAAGTGTGTGAGTGCACGTGTGTGTATGATTGTTGTGTGAGGAGGAGGATATTAAAACTACCATGAAGGTATAGCAACTGAATTGAACATCAACAAGCGTTTAGGAATAAGACAAAGGATGGAAAAAGGTGGTGGAGTTTCAAAGGCAGGCAGGCGAGAGAAATTTGGGGCCCCAAAGAGCAGCAACAATGCCCCCATAGCTGCGGTGCTAAGTCCCAGGAGTTAAGAGCAGGAGATGAGACTGGGGATATCGGAATGATGGCCTGTTTTTTTTTTTTTGTTGCAGTTTTTGGCAGGGCTGGGTTTGAACTTACCACCTCTTGTACATGGAGCTGGCGCCCTACTCCTTTGAGCCACAGGCACTGCCCTGGAATGATGAACTTTTAGAGAACAGAAGATGATTGGGTATGGAATGGGAATAGGATTAGCTTTTTTCTCCTACCACTTTTGTCATGGTTTAACTCAGAATCAGTTGCCTACCAATAGATTTATCCATTGAAGTACATGAAAAAAATGGTCATATTTATGTTTTCCAGAAATGTCATCAAGCCACACGCAATAAAGATGGTTCTAGTCCATGAACCCCTGTATCACTCTCCTCTGGAGAAACCCCAACTGCCTCCTTCTATCATCGCCCGATTCAGCAGGAAGCAGTTAGATTGAGTCTTCGCCCCTTTTCCCTAACAGCAGTTGGAGTTTCTACTCAGAGAGGGAGAATTGATGCAGGACAATTGGC
>CAUYON010017391.1:0-19641 GCA_963573935.1 Arctocebus calabarensis
GGAAATGCCATGAAGGATATCTGTAACAGTATGATCAAAATATTTCTGAATGTATATGAATCGTGCCCTGTGATTGCACCAATGTACATAATTATGATTCAATAAAATTATTAAAAAAAAAAGAATGGAAGAAAAAGTATCTAATGTACTCAGCCCTACTATGAAGCTAATTTAAAGGTTTCATATGAAGGCTATAACCCAACTATAGCACAAGAATCTGGGAAGGGAGGGGGAGGAGTTTGAGAAGAAGGGAGGGTAATTGGTGGGGCCACATCTATGGTGCATCTTAGAAGGGTACAGGCAAAACTTACTAAATGCAGAATACAAATATCTTCATACAATAACTAAGAAAATGCCACGAAGGCTATGTTAAATAGTTTGATGAAAACATTTCAGATTGTATATGAAACCAGCACATTGTACCCCTGATTGCACTAATTTATGCAGCTATGATTTAATAAAAAAAAGAAAAAGAAAATTTGGGGATAATAGGAGCAAGACAAAGGAGCTGAGATTCTGGAGGCACCTGTGCAGATTCCCTGACACCAAGACTCACCATCCCCTACAACCTACCCCAAATGGACTTAGTTCCCCAGGACCTGACCACGGCATCTTTAAGTCAGGGAGATAAATTTGATGCAGCTTCTTCAGTTCTTTCTTATGAAAAATTTCTTTCTTCCTTGGCAGTCTTGTTGTTTCAAGAATTATATCTTTATGTAACCATAAGCAACTTGATGGAGGCTGGGGATTTAAACACTCCTCTAGTTATGTTAATGGTGAGAATTTTTTTTCAAATTGATATGAGGGTACAAATGTTTAGGTTACATTGTTTGTGTTTCTATGGTAAAGTTCATTTTTTTTCTTTTTTCTTTTTTAATTAAAGCATAGCTGTGTACATTAATGCAATCATAGGGGACAATGTGGTGGTTTTATATATAATTTGAAATGTTTTCATCAAACTGGTTAACATAGCCTTCACGGCATTTTCTTAGTTATTGCGTTAAGACATTTATATTCTACACCTAGTAAATTTCACATGTACCCTTGTAAGATGCACCCTAGGTGTGGTCCCACCAATTACTCTCCCTCCACCCATACTCCCCTCCCTTCCCCTCCTTCTCCCCTTTGCCCTTCTTCTTGAGCTATAATTGGGTTATAGCTTGCATAAGAAAGCTTCTAAGTTAAAGTTCAAGTTGTAGTTGAGCCCTTCATTCAGGGGCCGTGAACACCCTCACATGTGCACATTAGGTGAGATGCTGTAAGTCACTCTCCCTCCTCCCCTTTCCCTCTTACTTTTCACCCCTGTTCCTGGCTAGACTATGCTTGTGTTTTCTTCTGTGTGAGCATATAATTGTTTATATATTGGTTTCACATTAGTATTGAGTACATTGGATACTTATTTTTCCATTCTTGTGATACTTTACTGAAATGAATGTGTTTCTACACCATCCAGGTAAACACAAAACATAAATTTCTCATCTTTTCTTTTGGCTGAATAGTATTCCATGGTGTACATATACCTCAGTTTGTTAATCCATTCCTGGGTTGATGGGCACTTGGGTTGCTTCTACATCTTGGCAAGTATGAATTGAGTTGCAATGAACATTCTTGTGCAAATGTCCTTGTGATAAAGTGATTTTTGTTCTTCTGAGTAGGTACCTAGTAATGGGATTGCGGAATCAAATGGAAGGTCCACTTTCAGTTCCTTGAGAGTTCTCCATACTTCCTTCCGTAGAGGTTGTATTAGTTTGTAATCCCACCAGCAGCGCAAAACTGTTCCCTTCTCTCCACATCCACACAATGGGGAGAATTTAATGTAGGGAATTGACAAGACAATAGGGGATACTGAAGTGGTTGTCACTTTAGGGCTCAGGGAACAAAGGGAAGACTGAGTTAATGGAGTTCAGAAGCTGGAAGAGGGGTCCCCAGTGCTGGTATGCAGACCCCTGGGGAGGAAGCACTGCCTAGCTGGGGCATACACCTGAGGGGCTACTTGGAGGTCACAGTAAACTCCAGGAGAATGGACATAAGCCAAAAATGGGAACAAATGTTACTGGTACTGACTTCCTCTGGGGTAAGGGGGGCAGGTGGAGAGTACGGCAGAACAATTCTGTCTGGACCAGAAGGAGTAGATAACCCATTCGTCTGCCCCTGCCTGCCAGCCCCCACCACCCCCACTTAGCCAGACCAACAGGAGGGATGTCCAGTCCCAATTTCAGCATCTGACTGGCAAATGTAAAGCTGAGAAACAGCAGCCTCATAACTAGAGTATATGACAATCCAGCTCTACTAACATAAGTTCCTAAAGTTTTTTTAGGATGTAATTATCCTAAAAAATTCCTGTACTGAGGAATGAAGCCTTTTTTTTTTTTTTGGCATAATAGAATCCAGAAGCAAGCTCATGAGATCAGCAGGAGAGAACTCAAGAAGGAATTGGGCTGGGAGAGTGGGGGTTATGTACAGGTACTTAAAAAATAACTAAATACGTTTCCCACGACACATGTATGATCAATTCTCACATTTTCAATTTTTAAAACATTAATTTGGAAGCAAGACTGGCAGGGGTAATGCAGAGAGCCTTCCTTTGGGTACTGTGTGCCTAAATCAGACACTTGTTAGTGTTTTAGCCAATCTTTTGATAATTTTGTTCTCAGTTGTATATTGATTTGTGAATTTATGTACCTATGCACCTATTTACACATTTATTTATATTCATATATATTTGCATGTTTGTAATATACAATATACAGTTTACACATTCTCATACACATGTATGTAACTTAGTGTCTATATTCTAATTTTTCAAATGGACCATTAAAATCCTCAGTGGGATTTTTTCCACTGAGCACAGGACCTGATCTGAGATCTGGGATTATAGTGATTAGCCGTGTGTCTCGAATATCCTTTATTCTGAAATGTTTTACAACTTTTCTTTTTTTTTTTTCCTCAGTAGTATGCTGACACAACTTTTCTTTTTTATTTTTCATTGGCATTAACTTGTGAACCACATGACTCCCCCTTTTCAAAAGACTATTCTTCATTTTGGATTTTTTCTGGAATTTTTTCAGGACCAGACACAGGTTGTGCTCTGGGACGCAAACGTGTATAAATGAGGCACAAAATGTCTTTCTTCAGCAATGCTGATTTTGATCAATAAGTCAACTCATCCTGGTTTTCAATGTAAAAATTACTTATTTCCCTTATGGGGAAAATACCCTAAGTATTTAGAACTATAAAAATATCCTATTTTTTAATAAAACATATTTGACGGGTCAGGAGAAAACTTCTAAATACGGATCAAAAATGTTTTCATATAGTAAACGAGAAAATATCATGAACGGTATGTCAATCAGGTTGATAAAATATCTCAGATTGCATGTGAAGCCCCCACACTGTACCCCATGGTTGAATTAATGTACACAGCTATGATTCAAAAACATAAAATAAAATATTATAAAAAAAAAAAAGAGAAGCAGCCCAAGGTTTTCTAGAACAACGGGGAAAACGGAGAAGACAGCCTGATCAGTGAGCTCCCTCTGTGTCTGTAACTGATAAGCCAGGGAGGGTTGGGAGTCTGTTGGAACATTTCCTAGAGGTCACCTGTACCCTGAGCAGAAGTTTCCTTGACATGCACAGCAGGAAGCAGGCTTGGGATTCTCTAGGGATCTGCTCCCCAAGAAGGGAATAATTGTCTCATGTAGACAGCCATGCCTACCTTCAAACCATAAGTCCCCTTTTGAACGAATTAATTGGTACCCATATACCATATTCCTCTCTTGTGAGATCAGTGTGAATGAATTCCTGAGCTGAGCAACCCTGTGGAAATGACAAATCATGGATGGTATTCTGCTTAGCAGAGGAGGAGACAGCTGCCACCACTATCTGTCACACAGCAAACCTACCACCCAACCACCTCATAAGGACTCTGTGAAGAAGAATGAAAAAGTAAATGTGATGTATCTTGCTGTGTTGATGGTGAGGAGTCCTGGCCAAAATCCAGTATAAACAGAACAGTGGCAACCATTGAAAACATTGCCAGGAAATGGTTTATTGTTAAATTGTGACGGATTAGAGACTAAACAGAAAATACAGATTTGTTCTGCTGCACTGACAGTTGTCAAATCTTAGCATGATTGTAACTTAAGACGCAGACACACAGGCTCCTCCCCTCAGAGATTCTGACTCGGTACATCTTGGGCTTTTTTTCTTTTGTAGAGATAGAGTTTCACTTTATGGCCCTCAGTAAAGTGCCGTGGCATCACACAGCTCACAGCAACCTCCAACTCCTGAGCTTAGGCGATTCTCTTGCCTCAGCCTCCCGAGTAGCTGGGACACAATGCCTGGCTATTTTTTTTGTTGCAGTTTGGCAGGGCCAGGTTTCAACCCGCCACCTTCGGTATATGGGGCCAGTACCCTACCGACTGAGCCATGCACTGCTTGCCTCTTCCTTGGGCTTTGTGATGATAAAGCAGCAGCAGCAGGATGTGGTTAGATTTCTGGAAGCTAACAAGATAAACTTTGAGGAGGTGACAATCACAACATCAAAAGAACAGAGGTAATAGATGTACAAAAACACCCCCCACCCCAAAGAGAAGCCTGCTCAGGGCAGCACTCTGCCACCTCAGATATTTAATGGCAACCGATATTGTGGACATTATGAAAGTTGTTTTGAATCAAAGGAAAGCAACATAGTCTTCTCATTCCTTGGCCTGGAAGCATGGTTGGCATCCAAGGAGGCAGGGGCTTGGAGAGGAAAAGATGATAGAGGTGCATTTTGGAGCGGCTCCTGGTACTCAGCACATACCCGCTTACCTAATGCATCACTGTGACAAAAGCCATCTACATTATCAGTAACATTGCCATGGAAAAGATGTTTTTGGAAGATGTGTTATAATGTGAATTACATGATTGCTTTCAAGCAAATCAAGTACTTTGCAGTTGCCTCACAGGGAAATGCTGTTACCTGTTACAGGTGTGTTTCCTTAATGACTGAAAGATAAGTAGGTAGCACTGTCAGAGAGGAAAGTTTGGATGTGCCCCATGTTGTAGTCAATGCCAGAATTGTGTAAAACCTGTTTCTTTTTAAACTTCCTGAGTTGCATCCTTGAAATTAATCTGCCAGGTTAATAGAATTTTTGAATCAGAAAGAAAAAAATCAATTCCGGTTGACAAAGGGCATTAAAGATTTTTGCTACATAGTCCCAAACATCATTGTTCCAGTGCTTTGTAGTAACCCCTGTTGAAAGAGTTAAATTTTCTAAATTCATTTTTTGTAGTGGAAACTCTTACTCCCATAAATCCTCCAAGCTCCTACAGATGTCTCTAAAAATCCCTATTACAATGTTGAGTCATCAGAGCTCATTATAGGAATGAAAATAATTGCTATTTTGGAAAATATATGCTGCTTTATCTCTTGCAAGGGGAACGTTTCACCTAAATACATAAGATTCCTTCAAAGAGGTGCATCAGTAAATGTATAGGAAAATTATCTGACTAGTATATGAAGGCATTTCAGCTGCAGCAGTTTATTTATACATAAATGCACATATATTTTATTTATTGTTTGTTTCTTTGTTTCAGGTTAATTGAGGGTACAATGAATTAGGTTATGTTGTTTGCATTTGTTAAGACCTTCTTATAATTGTGTTCTTCCCCCAAAATGTGTGTCATACACCCTAACATTGTTCCCATTAAGTTGGAGCACAGCCATCTCCCACCCTTCTCCCCTCTATCACTCCCTCATTCCTTCCCTCCCACCTTAAATTGATTTGAGTGTTCCTCTTATGTGAGCGTGTATTAGATCATCTACTGGCTTCATATTAGAATTGAGTACATTGGATTCTTGGTTCACCATTCTTTATTATTATTATTATTAGAGATTCATTGAGGGTTCAAAGAACCAGGTTACACTGCTTGCATTTGTAAGGTAAAGTTCCTCTTATAATTATGGACAGCCTCCAAGAGGTGTGCAACACATCATGACCCCCCAGCCCTCTCCCTCCTCCCCTTTCTCTGTTTCCCACTGTGTATTAGCCTCAATTATCCTCATAACAGAATGAGTACATTGGATTCTTGCTTCTCCATTCTTGTGATGCTTTGCTAAGAATAATGTGTTCCACTTCTAACCAGGTTAATACAAAAGAAGTAAAGTCTCCATCTTTTTTAGAGAAAAATACAGACATGTTCTGCTGCACTAACAGTTCTCAAATCTTAGCATGATTGTAACTTAAGATGGAGATACCCAGTCTCCCCACCTCTAAGATTCTAATTCAGTATGTCTGGGGCTTTAAAAAAAATACCAAGCAAACATTCTGGTTGGTTCTGATGTAGGTTGTCTATTGTTTGTGCTTATTTATTTATTTATTTTATTAAGTTATATACACATTGATCATGAATACATTTATGCATTGTGGGGTACAATGTGTTTATTTTTTAATATAATTTGGAGTGCTTACATCAAACTAATTAATGTAGCTTTCACTTCATTTACTTAATTATTATGTTAAAACATTCATGTTATGTACTTGATAGATTTGACCATCTTTTGTTTATGCTTTGAAAACCATTATGCTGTTCCTGGCGCTATTCCCTGATGTCAGCACTGTGCCTGGCATCTGCTACTATAAGCCGAGTTCGCTCTCTGGGTCTGTGTCAGCCTGGAGCCCAGGGGCAAAGGGTCAGTTATAAGGTGTGAGGTGGATAGTCATGTGCATGTTCTTGCCTCTTTCTTGGGGTTTGTGATGATAAAGCAGCAGCAGCAGGATGTGGTTAGATTTCTGGAAGCTAACAAGATAAACTTTGAGGAGGTGGACATCATAATGTCAAAAGAACAGAGTCAATCGATGTACAAAAATATCCCCCCCAGAAAAGAAGCCTGTTCAGGGCAACCCTCTGCCACCTCAGATATTTAATGGCAACCAATATTGTGGAGATTATGAAAATTTTTTTGAATCAAAGGAAAGCAACACAGTCTTCTCAATCCTTGGCCTGAAGCCACAAATGACATCTAAGTAGGCAGAGTCTTGGAGAAGAAAGAAGATGATAGAAGTGCATTTTGGAGAGCCTCCTCATACTCAGCACATACCTACTTACCTAATGCATCACTGTGACAAAAGCCATCTACATTATCAGTAATGTTGCCATGGAAAAGGTGTTTTTGGAAGATGAGATGTAATGGGAATTACATGATTGCTTTAAAGGAAATCAGGTGATTTGCACTTGCCTCATGGGGAAATGCTGTTACCTGTTACAGGTATGCTTCCTTAATGACCGAAAGATAAGTAGGTCGGCACTGTCAGAGAGGAAATGTTGGATGTGCCCAGGTTATGGTAGATGTCAGAATTATGTAAAACCTGCTTCTCTTTAAACAGCCTGAATTGTAATCCTTAAGATTATTAATCTGTGACATTATTAGAGTTTTTGAATCAGAAAGAAAAAAAAAATCCTGGTTGACAAAGGGCATTGAAGATTTTTGCTGTAGAGTCACAAACCTCGCTGTTCCAGTGCTTCATAGTAACACCTGTTGAAAGAGTTAAATTCTCTAAACCCATTTTTGTAGTGGAAACTCTAAACTCCCATAAATCCTCCAAACTCTTATGGCTTGTATTAGCCTTCAGTGGGGAGTTCAAGCCCTTTAAATTTATTGAGAGAATTGATATGTGTGATGGTATTCATCTTATTTTGTGAAACTCTGTTACATTGTTTTTTCCTTTGCACCATTGTGGAAGCTAAGTCTTGATCTTTTATTTCTGTGTGTTTGCTTTGTTGGTGGTCCATTGTGATGGACAATGTTGATGATAGGTCTAAGTAGAGCTGGGTCTTATTATGGCAAATTTCCTCAGTGTTGCATGTCAGCAAAAGATTTGATTTCCCCATCAATTTTCAAGCTTAGCAGGATACAGAATTCTGGGTTGAAAATTATTTTGTTAAAGAAGGTTAAAGGTGTATGACCATTCTCTTTTGGCTTGGATAGTTTCAGCTGAGAAGTCTGATGTCTCTGCCTTATAGGTCAATTGGCACTTATTCCTGGTTGCTTGCAGAATTTTCTCTTTTGCCTTGACTTTGGACAGGTTCATTACAATATGTCTTGGAGAGGCTCTGTTTCAGTAGAGATGACCCAGGGTTCAATACGCCTCTAAAAGAAGTGTGTCAGAATCTTTAGTGAAACTTGAGAAGTTTTCATGTATGATATTCTCCATTAGGGCTTCCATTCCCTTGGGATGATCTTCTTCCCCTTCAGGGATCCCTATTATTTGTATGTATGAATGCTTTGTGAAGTCCCGTAGTTCTCTGAGTGACTGTTCTGCTTTCTCTCTCTTCATTTCTACCTGTTTAACTACCTGGGTTAACTCAAGAACTTTATCCTCTAGCTCTGAGATTCTTTGTTCTCTATGGTCTAATCTATTTTTGATACTTTCTGCTGCATGTTTACATTCCCTGATTATCTCTTTTTGTTCCTTAAGTTCAGCCATATCCTTTCTATACTATTCATGTCTCTCATCCATCTGTTGGTTCTGTTTTTTTTTACCTTCTTGTCCATTCCCTTTATTGTCTTTATCATCCATATTTTAACTTCCATTTCTATTAATTCCATTAATTGTTTACAGGTAGAGCCCTTTGAAGTATCTTCCTCATGGTCCCTCGGGGGAGTTGCTCTGTTTTGGTTTTTCATGTTGCCAGAATTTTTCTGCTCTTTCCTTCTCATGTATATTTTCTTTTTGTTCCCCTTCTTGCCTACTTTTAACTTCTCAGTTCTTCCTTTCCTTTAAATTACTTTACTTCAGAGCTCAGGTGTTGAAATGTCCTCTTGGTATAAGGCAAAAAGGAAGAGAAGGGTAAAGAGTGAGCAGGAGAAAGAAGAGGAGAAGAAAAAAAGAAGATAAAAGAAAGAAAAAGGGAAAGGGGATGCAAGAAAAGAATTGAAGAACAGGAGTGAAGGAGGATAGAAAGGGAGATTGAGAGCAATAGGAGAAATGGAGATGTTAAGCAGAGTGCTATGGCCACACCCACAACTCAAGAATTAAATTGGTTTAGGCTGGTTGGGTCCCTTCCCACCAGCAGCTCCTTGCTAGTCTGAGGAAAGCAAGACTCTAACTCTTCCAAACATAGGAAGAGAAAGAAAAGAAGAAAGAAGAAAATAATAATAAAAATAGAAAAGAAAGAAAGAAAACTTTAGCAGTGTAGACCTGCAAGTGCTATCATTTCAGAGGCCAAAGGTAGAAGTTCTCTCTAGATTGTGATCTCGTGACTTACTTGAGCCAGGCCTCTGCCATGACTTCCCATCGAGATGAATATCTAGACTATACAGCTCTCAGAAAATAGAGAGAAAGAAAAAAGAAAAAAAACCCAAACTAAGAATATATAAAGGTTAAAAATATAGTTATTTCAGATAAAGAAAAAAGAAGAAATCAGAAACCAGAAACAAACAAAAAAAGGGGATATCTTAGGAGTTATATAGGAGTTTATGTGAGAAGGATGACATAAATAGAAAAGTCTCTACCCAAAGAGAGAAAAAGGGGAAGACGTAAAACAGAGAGTGAAAATAAATGGGGTTGAGATACCATAACAAAAACACAGGAGCCCTTGCTCTTGAAGAAAGTAAAAATGGAGATTAAGAATACAAACAACCAAGCTGACATAAAACAAAACAAAACAAGATAAAAACAAATCACCATAACAATTCACACCTCAAAAAACAAAAAGAGAAAAGAAAAAAAACACTAAGAAAGTAAAAAAAAAATTAAAAAATAAACATAAAAAAAGGTTATAGAAGGGGGCAATATTAACAACAAATATATATATTCATATATAATATACATATAAATATATATAATGCTCTTCCCCTCATATTATTTTTAAATGCAGCTCCCCTAACAGCTGCTTATTCTATCTTGTAAAGGTATTTTATTTTTTGAAAAAGGAAGATCTCAAATAGGTATATTCTTGTGAACCCTTAATAAGGCATATTAAAAGATACAAATTTTGCTGTACAATTTAGTTTTTTCTTACATTACTTTTCGTTCTTTGTATAACTCTACTTGCTCATATTTCTGGGCAATGCACAGTCTTAGAGTTTTCAGAATAGGGCAGATATATGTTATCATCCACACATGAGTATGAGTGGGTTTTCAGAGCAACATATTTTAGAAAGAAATAGTCTAGAGAGTAACTCATAATACACACACACACACACACACACATAATAGACAACAAGTGGAGCTGTGGTGGGAGGAATTGGTGAACACATGCTGGAAACCACTCTCTAGTTGCCCAGGAGCAGGTCCTGTTATCCTTACTTAATTGCCCTAAGTGTGTGCCTGATTGTTTACTCAGGATTCAGTCCTGGCATGGTTGGGGTCTTAATGTTCTCCAGAGTCTTTGGGAGGCAAGTCTCACCAGGCCCCCAACAACAATTCCCCAGTGGGTGTAGGAGCCACTCAACTCATCTGCAGTAGTGGATGCCTGGGCTGGACAGGTGCCAAGGTCAGCCATGTACCAGGCTCCTCTGGAGCTTCCTGCAGTGACAGTCCATCTAGCAGCTAACCTTTCCAAGATGATGCCCAGCCAGTTGACAAGCTGATGGGAAATCCCCTCCACCTGGTATTCAAACCTGGTTGCTGTACACTGTTTGAGTCCCACTGCTCCTCTAATCTTTCTATCGCAGCTCCAGTTTCTGGATTCTCCCCCAAACCACAAACTTCAAAACGGCTGCCTCCCAACCAGACCTTCAGGGTAGGCCAGAATAGCCTATTCAGGCCTGGTACCTCACCCCAGCCTCCTATGTCAGACCTCCACAGCTCCAGTGGTTTCCGGCAGTCCACCCTCTTCTCGCTATACACACAAGGGACGGATCAAGGTAGGTTTCTCCTGCCACATGTGGTGGGATTATCACTCTTTCTCCTGTCTTGTTGGGAGAGACCAACCTGGAGATCCTTCTAGTCTGCCATCATGCTCTGCCCCCCTGCCACGTTATTTTTAAATGCAGCTCCCGTAACAGCTTTATTCTATTTTGTTAAAGGGATTTTATTTTTTGAAAAAGGAAGATCTCAAGTAGGTATATTTTGTGAACCCTTAATAAGGCATATTAAAGGATACCAATTTTGCTGTACAATTTAATTTTTCTTACATTACTTGCATTCTTCATATAACTCTGCTTGCTCATATTTCTGGGTGATGCAGTCTCAGAGTTTTCAGAATAGGGCAGATACATGTTCTCATCCATACATGAGTATGAGTGGATTTTCAGAGCAACATATATTAGAAAGAGTCTAGAGAGTAACTCATAATACACACACACACACACACACATATATACATACACACATAAATATAGACAACAGGTGGAGCTGTGGTGGGAGGAGTTGGTGAACATATGCTGGAAACCACTCTCTAATTGCCCAGGAGGAAGTATCCTGTTATTCTTACTTAGTTGCCCTAGGTGTGTGCCTGATTGTTTACTTAGGTTTCAGTCCTGGCCTCTAACGCTCTTAATGCTCTCTAGAGTTCTTGGGAGGCAAGTCTCTGATTGGAAATCCCCTCCACCTGGTATTCAAACCTGGTTGCTGTACAGTGTTTGCGTCCCACTGCTCCTCCAATCTTTCTACCGCAGCTCCAGTTCCTGGATTCTCCACAAAACCACAAACTTCAAAATGGCTACCTTCCAACCAGACCTTCAAGCTAGGCCAGAATAGCCTATTCAGGCCTGGTACCTCACTCCAGCCTCCTATGTCAGACCTCCACAGTTCCAGAGGTTTCCGGCAGTCCACCCCCTTCTCGCTGTACACACCAGGGACGGATCAAGGTAGGTTCCTCCTGCCGCATATGGTGGGATTATCACTCTTTCTCCTGTCTTGTTGGGAGAGACCAACCTGGAGATCCTTCTAGTCTGCCATCATGCTCTGCCCCCCTGCCACATTATTTTTAAATGCAGCTCTCGTAACATCTTTATTCTATTTTGTTAAAGGGATTTTATTTTTTGAAAAAGGAAGATCTCAAGTAGGTATATTTTGTGAACCCTTAATAAGGCATATTAAAAGATACCAATTTTGCTGTACAATTTAATTTTTCTTACTTTACTTGCATTCTTTGTATAACTCTACTTGCTCATATTTCTGGGTGATGCACAGTCTCAGAGTTTTCAGAATAGGGCAGATACATGTTCTCATCCATACATGAGTACAAGTGGGTTTTCAGAGCAACATATATTAGAAAGAGTCTAGAGAGTAACTCATAATATATACATACACACACACACACACACATATACAAACACATAGACAACAGATGGAGCTGTGGTGGGAGGAGTTTGTGAACATATGCTGGAAACCACTCTCTAGTTGCCCAGGAGCAGGTATCCTGTTATTCTTACTTAGTTGCTCTAGGTGTGTGCCTGATTGTTTACTCAGGTTTCAGTCCTGGCATGGTTAGGGTCTTAACGCTCTCTAGAGTTCTTGGGAGGCAAGTCTCACCAGGCTCCCAACAACAATTCCCCAGTGGGTGCAGGAGCCACTCAACTCATCTGCAGTAATCAATGCCTGAGCTGGGCAGGCGCCAAGGCCAGCCATGTACTAGGCTCCTGTGGAGCTTCTTGCAATGGCAGGCCAGCTAGCAGCTAACCTTTCCAAGATGGTGCCCAGCCAGTTGACAAGCTAATGGGAAATTCCCTCCACCTGGTATTCAAACCCGGTTGCTGTACACTGTTTGAGTCCCACTGTTCCTCCAATTTTTCTACAGCAGCTCCAGTTCCTGGATTCTCCATAAAACCACAAACTTCAGAATGGCTACTTTCCAACCAGACCTTCAGGGTAGGCCAGAATAGCCTATTCAGGCCTGGTACCTCACTCCAGCCTCCTATGTCAGACCTCCACAGCTCCAGAGGTTTCCGGCAGTCCTCCCCCTTCTCACTGTACACACAAGAGACGGATCAATGTAGGTTCCTCCTGCCACATGTGGTGGGATTATCACTCTTTCTCCTGTCTTGTTGGGAGAGACCAGCCTGGAGATCCTTCTAGTCTGCCATCATGCTCTGCCACACACCCACCCATATTATTTTTAAATGCAGCTCCCGTAATAGCTTTATTCTATTTTATAAAGGGATTTTATTTTTTGAAAAAGGAAGATCTCAAGTAGGTATATTTTGTGAACCCTTAAGGAGGCATATTAAAAAATACTAATTTTGCTGTACAATTTAATTTTTTCTTACATTACCTTGCGTTCTTCATATAACTCCTACTTGCTCATATTTCTGGGTGATGCACAGTCTCAGAGTTTTCAGAATAGGGCAGATACATGTTCTCATCCATATATGAGTATGAGTGGGTTTTCAGAGCAACATATATCAGAAAGAAATAGTCTAGAGAGTAACTCACAATTGTTTGGCAAGTAAAATCTCTACTCCCCTTGTGGTGGCTGCTGGTAAACACTGAAAATATCTACTTCATTAGGGTAGAGGCTACTTTTCTGCATCCTTCTCCTTATAACAGGGACACTCAGGGTTTTTAGTTGTCAAACACA
The DNA here is from genome assembly GCA_963573935.1 of Arctocebus calabarensis. Taxonomy (NCBI): domain Eukaryota; kingdom Metazoa; phylum Chordata; class Mammalia; order Primates; family Lorisidae; genus Arctocebus; species Arctocebus calabarensis. The sequence continues at coordinate 13,513 of CAUYON010017391.1, forward strand.
AGAACAGCCTTCATAGGATAAATTCTTAGAGTACTGCCTAAAATAACTATTCTCAGTATCCTGATTCTGAACCTTTCACTGATTCTGAACCAGAAATTTATAAGAAATGGAAAGAGCAGAAAAGTTAAAGCTATGTCACATCCACCCTCTACCCCCTACTCAGCCCTATGCCTTGCTAAATTTAGACTATAATAAACTTGTCAGATGCTATAGCTGAAGTCCTAGCCTGAGATTGTTAATCCAGAATTACAACCAGAAGAAAAGCATGACAGATTTCTCCTTGACTGGAACATATGCAGGATCCACAATTTTCTGTCCAAGGAAAGCTATTGTCAAACATGGAGATTACTGGCTAGTTGACATTAAATAAGATCCAGGTCAAATTTCATTTAGTAAATCCCAGGGACTATGTAGAAATTCTTTTGGTTATTGAACTGTACATTGAGTTTGAGTGTGTGAGACTTCTGATAAGACGTAGACTTTCTTTTTCAGATACAGTCATTTTAAAAATGGTCATGTTGTAATTACTCAACTTTCTTTAGTCTACTCTTGCCAGTGAGCACCAAGAACCAACTTGATAAGGTTGAGGCTTTGCAAGTTAAATTCTGAGATTATAGGATCAATACCATATTCATTGGACAAAAAAAGCAACAAACAAACAAACAAAAAATGCTGTCCAGATTTGTATTTTATAAATACAAAATTTTATAAATTTTAAATTAACCACAGTATACCTAGTGTGATTATATTGAACAGACTAGATAGATAGTAGTGCTAAATTGCTGCTTCAGTTATACCATCTCCCCACCCTGATTTTTGACTTTTATTAATCAACAGAGAAATACAAGAGAGTAGCCTGAGCAGTACTATAATAGTGGTGAGTGAGCGAGCAGCAGAGTGTTTGCCGTTTGTACATTACCAGGATCTACAGAGTGCCTAAGCCTTGCCCTCTGGGACCACATTGTGTTCAGAGAATATCATGTCCTTGCTTGTACCTTTTTACTAGCTGAATTCCAAACATGTAACAATGTTTTCTTGTTCCTTTTTTTAAATAGCTGCCTTTGGATTTTGATAATCAGTCTTAAAAACCCAGGAAAGATGTGGATGGAAATTGTGGGCATACGTTTAATAACTAGGACGTTTCAGGACTGAATTTTTATTTCCTATATTAGGCTTGTTGGAACAAAGGAGATGTGTTGCTAAAAATTCAATGATGCCATTGTAAAGTCAGATAAAATACAAAGTGCCATCCTGCTAGATATGCACAGATCAGAGATAAATTTAGTTAGGAGAATACTTGTTATTCTAAATTCTGATGTTTTATTAGCCATTAGTCAAAGAAAAGAAAAGGAAGATTTTTTCCTGCTGAGACGCCAATGTATTTTAAATTTGTTTCAGTCTTATAGATTTAGTCCAGCAGTCTCACAGAGATGTTTTTATATTATATAAATTTAATAATAAACTGAACTTATTTTTGTCTTGTGTTATTGAAAGGTACCAAAGCTTCTTTCTGTTGTGGATTTTTTTTTTTTTTGGCTTATTTTGTTATGACGTTTTGTTTTTTCTGGAAATACTTTTCATTTAACAGCTATTTAAAGTGTCAGGCTCCACATTAATCTATATAAGTATTGTTTGTAGATTGCAACTTACATGTGTTTGTCTCTACAGGAATTGGTGAAATCTCAACTTTTATATTCAGCATTAAAGGGGAATAAATTCCAGAAAACACACACACAGTACTCTACTAAAAAGATAAGGAAGTTCTTGAGCACTTAGAATAGGAGATTGTAAAACAAACACACACATGATATTCAGTTTTTCAGTGCGTACTGGGAACATGTGATGGGGTCCTCAAAATGCCTCCTTTGCAGTTGACACCCCCACACACTGGTGTAACATGAAGCAGAATATCCAGGTGGTGGACCTGCCACTGTGTGATCCTGAACCTGTCACTATGGCAAACGCATTCAATCAGACCTACTCATATATCACGACAGAGAAGGTAAGCTTTCTGATGAAATGGAGCTTCTTAAAGGTGGAAGTTAGTGGCGTCATGGTCCCATGTAAATACATTTCATTCACTTTCTATCACAGGCTTTTAAATCTAGCATTGGGATTTTCTGGTAATTAAAATTTAGATTCTAGATTCTACTCATGTGATCAGAATAATGGAGACATTATGATTCTATGTCAATTATTATAATGTTAGATTGCAATATGATATTAGAATACTAAAAACATATTTGCTTTGTGAAACAAGCTAATAAATATTCAAAGACATTCTATCAAAGTACGATTTGCTAACTAGCGTATTCCAGAAAGAGCTATACAGAGGCTTCTGGGTTCAGGACCTTCTTCCTCTCAATTATTTTGTCATTTTTAAATTTTATTTTTTAATTATTTTGTCATTTTCTTTCTCTTTTGAATATTATTGATATTTTTTGGAATTATGCTCTTTTTAAACTATCCCTGGCAATATTAGTTTGATACTTTTCTCTCCTTCTTTCACTACTCTTCTTTTTATCACTGGCATCAATTTCTTCTCTAAATCCCTAATTCTAGCTTTATCCACAACTCTTACACTTTGTTTTTCCATCTCTGTTCCTTACTAGGGAATGTTTTACCCTTCTTTTTAGCTTCAGCTATTAGTTCAATGTTGATAGCTTCCAAATCAACATTACCAACCTGGATTTTTGACTCACGTTCAGAAATCTACTCCAGTGGCCTAGAAATTATCCTCTTCAATATCTAACTACCAGACCAACTTCTCCAAAATCTAACTCATGATCTATAAGTAATTCTCTTTCCCTCCATTTCTCATTTCTGTTTCTGGTTTCACCAGTTTCTGAGTAAAGTGGAAGATCTTTGATATGTAATAATGAGTCAGCAGGCAAGGCCTGCATTTTCTTTGTTTGTAAATTTCCTCTTACTGTCTATTGGCCTTTCCATCACTCTGTTTATTCACGTAGTTAAGCACTTAGTAATTCAAGAAAGACTTAAAGCATCCTAAAAAGATAAATACCATACCTTCGGGTAAAATAGATGAAGAAAAATGGACAAAGAGAAAGGAAGGTAGGAAAAATAAGGTATAACAGAGGCATTGCTAGTCCCCCAAAGTACATACCATAAGGTTACCAGTTTCTTTCTGAGCTTCTTAGTGGAAAAAGCAAAGAAGTAAACATTCAGCTACAGGATTCATAATGTCCTTAAATCAAAGACTAAATTAAATAAAGAGACTCACAGCTTTCCACAATACTGAGACTGACTCCTAAGAGATTTCTCTTGTGGATCAAGTACTGGAGCCTATCCTAACATCACCCTTACAGTAAATTTAATATCAAAGTTCATGCCATTGCTTTAAGAAAATCGTCCTTAGCATTTCCATCTGGCGACAGCCATCAGGTGAGCCAAGATGGGTGCATACAAGTACATCCAGGAGCTGTGGAGGAACAGGCAGTCTGATGTGATGCGCTTTCTTCTGAGGGCTGCTGGTAGTACCGAGAGCTCTCTGGGCTCCACAGGGCACCCTGCCCCACCCAGCAGGATAAACTGCACAGACTGGGACACAAGGTTAAGCAAGGATATGTTATATACAGAATTCATGTGTGCCATGGTGGCTGCAAATGCCCAGTTTCTAATTCTAAAGGTGCAACCTATGGCAAGCCTGTGCATCATGGTGGTAACCAGCTAAGTTTGCTTGAAGCCTTCAAGCTGTTGCTGAGGAGCGAGCTGGACGCCACTGTGGGCCTCTAAGAGTCCTCAATTCTTACTGGGTTGGTGAAGATTTGACGTACAGATTTTTTCAATCAACTTACCCTCATTGATTCATTTCATAAAGCTGTCAGAAGAAATCCTGACACCCAGCAGATCACCAAACCAGTCTGCAAGCACAGGGAAATGCGTGGGATGACATCTGCAGGCCAAAAGAGCTGTGGCTTTGGAAAGGGCCATAAGTTCCACCACAATATTGGTGGTTTCTGCCATGCAGCTTGGAGAAGGTGCAATACTCTCCATCTCCACCGTTACCACTAATATAAGTAATATTTGTAAAATTCATAACCTAATCAACAATATAGGACAGTCCAAAAAAAAATCATCCTTAATATAAAGTGGCTGAACAAAACTGATGCCTGATTGTTATGAGGCACCAAGCAATGTGCTTCAAGTACACAGATCTTTGATGTTCTAGTTCTGAGATAACAAATAAGTTTAATTCCAAATACCAACATAGGTAACTGGTAGTGGCTGGGTGGTATGTTGTGATCAGATGTCAAGTTCAAGGTGAGTAGGAATTGCATGTCTCAGTCGATCAGCAGTGTTTGCAGTGGGCCCTTTGGCAGACAGCTGTGTGTTGGCAGACTGTGGCTAAGAAAACGATTTCAAAAACTTTTTTTATAATAGAATCCTTTCTTCCAATAAAATTTATGTGAAATGGGTGGCACCTGTGGCTCAGCGAGTAGGGCACTGGCCCCATATACCGAGGGTGGCGGGTTCAAACCTGGCCCCGGCCAAACTGCATCAAAAAATAGCTGGGCGTTGTGGCGGGTGCCTGTAGTCCCAGCTACTCAGGAGGCTGAGGCAAGAGAATCACCTAAGCCCAGGAGCTGGAGGTTGCTGTGAGCTGTGACTCCACAGCACTCTACCGAGAGTGATAAAGTGAGATTCTGTCTCTACAAAAAAAAACCCAAAAAAACTTTATGTGAAATTTCTGTGTGTGAACCAGATAAAAGCAGAGGTTCCTATAAGTATGAAAATACCAACATGAAAAATGGGTAGTTTGTCATCTCCCATGACTGTTGTGTCTTACGATTAAAATTTATTTATTTTTTGCATTGCCATGGAATCATTGAGGGTACAAAGAACCAGGTTACACTGCTTGCATTTGTTAGGTAAAGTCCCTCTTATAATTGTGCCCCACCCCCAAGAGGTGTGCAATACATCATGACCCCGCTTCACCCTCTTTCCTCCTCTCTCTCTGCTCCCCCATTCTCCCACCCCACCCCATGTACTAGCATCAATTATCCTCATATCAGAATTGAGTGCATTGGATTTTTGCTTCTCCATTCTTGTGATGCTTTACTAAGAAAAATGTGTTTCAAATTCATCCAGGTTAATAAAAAGATATAAAGTCACCATCTTTTTAAGTGGCTGAATAGTATTCCATAGTATACATATACTACAGCTTATTAAACCATTTCTGGATTGATGGGCATTTAGGTTGTTTCCATAATTTGGCAATTGTAAATTGAGCCGCTATAAACAGTCTAGTGCAAATGTCCTTATAATAAAATGTTTTGTTTTTCTTTTGGGTAATGCCTAGTAATGGGATTACAGGATCAAACGGGAGGTCTATTTTGGGTTCTTTCATACTTCCAAAATGGTTGTATTAATTTGCAGTCCCACCAGCAGTGTAAAAGTGTTCCCTTCTCTCCACATCTACACCAGCATCTGCAGCGTTGAGATTTTGTGATATGGGCCATTTTCACTGGTGTTAGGTGATATCTCAGGGTAGTTTTGATTTGAATTTCTCTGATGATTAGGGACAATGAGCATTTTTTTCTTATGTTTGTTAGCCATTTCTCTGTCTTCTTTAGAGAAGGTTCTATTCATCTCACTTGCTCATTGATGTAAAGGATTGTTGACTCGTTTTGTTGCTTAATTTGAGTACTCTGTAGATTCTAGTTATCAAGCTTTTGGCAAATTCATAATATGCAAATATCTTTTTCCATTCTGATGGTTGTTGTCTCCTTAGCTGTACAGAAGCAATTCAGTTTAATTAAGTCTCATTTGTTTATTTTTTGTTGTTGTTGTAATTGCCACTGGAGTCTTCTTCATAAAGTCTTTCTCCAGGCCTATACTTTTAAGTGTTTTCTCCACACTTTTTTCAAGGATTTTTGTTTCATCCGTTAGATTTAGATCTTTTATCCATCTTGAATCAATTTTAGTGAGTAGAGAAAGGTGTAGTTTTTAGTGAGCGGAGAAAGGTGCAGTTTCAGTCCTTTAAATGTCGTTATCTGGTTCTCTCATCACCCTTTAATGAATAGAGATTCTTTTCCCCAATGTATGTTCTTGTTTGGTTTATCAGTGATCAGGTGGCTGTAAGATATTAGTTTCATCTCAGGATTTTCT
>CAUYON010017392.1:0-17883 GCA_963573935.1 Arctocebus calabarensis
TGAGCCACAGGGGCCAAGCCCCTGTTCAGTTCTTGAATAGTAAATATATTTTCTCTTCCTTATGATTTCCTTCATAACATTTTATTTTCTCTCGCTAGTTTTATTATAAGAATTAAGTGTATAATACATATGTCATATAAAATCTGTGTTAAGCAACTGTTTACGTTAGCAGTAAGGCTTCCAGACAACTAGCTAACAGTACACTGGTTTTAGGGGAGTCAAAAATTATAGGGAGTTTTTCAAATGAATGTGGGTTCAATACTCCTAACCTCCAAGTTGTTCAAGTGTCACCTACAATAATATTATTGAATTTATTTAGTGTACCATTTTGATGTGATTAGTCATTTTAAGAAAACTTGTCATCACCGCAGAGACTGGGATTCATAGCAAATTTCAATAAGTTTCTCTACAAGTACATCTGACCCTTGGTATTTTGTTGATAAAGGGTTGGTAAATTTTCTTTTCTCGGTTTCATCAAACACTGAAGAGAGTTGTACTCACAATGTTTCTCTTAGAGAATCACAAGTATATTAGTCCCTTGACTACTGGCTACTTGGTTTTGAAGTGCCATAGTTTTCGGAAGCCTCGACGGGGACAGGATTGCTTTAAGACTCTTAATTTGTGTTTAACCACTTAAGTGTTTACTTTTCACTAAAAGTATTACAATCCTTCCAAGGATCAGGTGCAAATTTCTAAATTTAAATGCCCAATTAAGCCATTTTTACTGGGCCCGAAAACCACAATGAATTGGAAGTTCAAGAACTTCTTCCATTTCTCCTTTCATAAAGGAGAAGCGTGAAAAGTGGCAACTCCTTTGTAAAGGGAGGTGTTCTTGTTCCCTTCTTCCTTCTGCTGTGACCTCCTGTTCATGATCCTTTGGGTCTACAGGACTAGAGAGGAAAAGTGCCCAGAGGGTTTTGACTGGATGTAGGTCACGGAGAGAAGCTGTGAAAGCACAGGGACAGGGCAGAGAGAGGGCTGAAAATAAGTATTAAAAACAAAAGGCTTAATTCTCCCTATTCTTCTTAGCAAAGTATCTCAAGAATAGAAGAGAAAGTATCCAATGCTCAGCCATACTATGAAACTAATCTATAGCCTTCATATGAAGGCTATAACCAATTGTAGCACAAGACTATGGGGAAAGGGGCCAGGGAGGGGAGGGGAGGGGGGAGGTTGCAGTAGAGGGATTGTAATTGGTGGGTCCACACCTATGGTGCATCTAAAGGGGCAGAGGTGAAACTTACTAAATACAAAATACAAATGTCTGAACACAATAACTAAGAAAAATACCATGAAGGCTCTGTTAACCAGTTTGATGAAAATATTTCAGATTGTATACGAAACCAGCATATTGTACCCCATCATTGCACTAATGTACACAGCTATGATTTAAATAAAAAATAAAAAAAAGTCTTGTTTACCTCTCTCCCTTTACTTATATAATTTACTTTACAAAATTGGCAACCCTAAATTGCATCTTTGTCTCCTTGAAATGTATGTAGCTCTCTTAGTAGCTAAATAAGTCTGCCATTTTTATAATATATCACAGGAATGTCTCTTAGGGAACTGGGGCTATCTTCTTGACATGTAATTCTCACAAAGACAGTACCCCAATCTCCCAGTTTCTGTGGTAAGGTAGGTGCATAAATTCTGTGGGCACCTTTTCTCTGAGTTACAAAAACATTTTCTGTCATAAGAATATGAGAAATTTGTTTTCCTCTGGATAAAGCTGATTGATGATTAGCAACACAGGTGGTCCCCAATTACCAGGCACATCTAGAATAAATTATGTGTGACAACGGATGTTGTCAAGTATTTTTACTTGAGGATTAGTTACTGTTTAGTTTGACAACATGTGCGTAATGGGTCCTTTCCGCTTGGCTGTATGAGAGGACAAGATTTCTTTCTGCCTTTACACTCAGCACATTGCTTGTGTGAGCCACACTTTCTGGTTTAAGGCTTACCGAATAACGACAAAGCTGTCATTCTTTCTCTGCTCCTAGTTGTCTGAGTTGAAAGATTTCGTTTTTAATTACATTTCCCCAATACTAAGACCCTTCAGAAAGAACCAACATTGCTACAATCCTTATTTCAAAATTCTAGTTGCTAGAATCTTAAGACAATAACTTCAATTGTTTAAGCACTCAATGGAGGTATTATAGCTTTAGTAAATCAATATAGATGCCAATAGAAACCTGTGTGTTTAAGGGCTAGAGATACTTTTTAAGAACTTAATTCCAGTTTGTTCTAGTTTGTTAGACTTCTTTCAAGCCCGTTTTCTTGTAAGGACACATTTCTCTCTAAGATTTCATGAAAGCAGAGAAAGTCAACAATATAGAATTCTGGAATTTCAAGGCTTCATTTACATAATGCTTTCATAATACTCACACCTTTTCCCATTATTTGCCAACCTCACATGTCTCATCCACTCTGGTGGAAGTCAGTGTCTCAGACCCACGTCATTGACCTTTACAAAGGAATTCTCCACTTCAGTCTTCACAAGTTCGTGACTGTTTGAGCCTTGCACTATTCTAGAACTCGTTTTGAGCTAAGCCCCAGTTTAATGCCCTTGCATTGATATGACAAAAGAATTATCAGTGAAGAGAGGGAGTTTTCAATTTTTTTCAGTAACCAATCAAAAATGTTTTGTGTGGGAGGCGCCTGTGACTCAAAGGAGTAGAGTGCCAGCCCCATATACAGGAGGTGGTGGGTTCAAACCCAGCCCCTGTCAGAAACTGCAAAAGAAAAAAAAATGTTTTGTGAAGTCTATCAGAAAAGATAGACTTCGTTTCTTCACAAAAAATGTGTTGTGAAGTCTACCAGAATCTAACAGAAAGTACCTCCACCAAAACTACAAAGGCAGAGAGAATCTCTGAACTCTCTTTCAAGTGATGTGAATTTTTTCTGGAAAATTAATAAATCAAAGCTTGGTATACACTATTTTGTTACTCTCCAGCACCTCTGTTTATAGAGCTCACGAGGTGGGTAGGGATGGCACCTTTAACTTTCCATCCATTGTGGCAGATGCCAGAATAAAGGAACGTCAGAGATATGACACAGACTTTCCATGTATTTTCACTGTTGAATCAATGTTTACTGTGAGTGATAACATAGAAAGGAACCCAGGCAATTCTCCACCTGCTTTAGCTCCCCAGTCCCTGGAAAGTGTGTGCAGTGGACCAGGCATTGATAACACCAGCAGAGGGCACACCTCTGGTAATTGGTTTGTATTTCTTCACCAAAACAAAGAGCTGGCCCTATTCTGTTCCTCTGCTGGCATTATAATTGATGCTAAAGGATGATGTCAAATAGATATAAATTTGGACAGAGCCAGGAAGACACTGTATTCAGAAGAATGAGAACAACCACAGAGAGAACATCCCTGATCTCAGAAATCTCTGGGTGTCCCCAAATCAAATGAAAAACAGCTTTTGTTTTATGTGGACGAGTAGTAATAAATATCAGGGGCAAATAAATATTTCCCAGCTGGGTAAATTGGGAAAACCATCAGTGGATCTGGCAGGAAAAGAGTGTTTCTGTAGTCAGCCAGTTCCCTGGATAAGCTGATCAGGAGAGAGCATAGTTTACTGTTTTAGCTCTTGCTCAGACTTTTGCGCAAAAAGAATTCAGGAACGTAAAGGTAGAAGAGATACCTGATTAAAGGTTGAGCCTGACAAAGATTAGGGTAAGAAATGGGCAATTATGAACTTTCGATCATTGGGGAAGAATACACATTCTTCATTTCAGGAAATGGAATTACTCTACAACAAACTGAACCATACTGGACAAGGGCTACCTGGTAGTTTTGTGGCCTAAACAAAGTTTTATTAACATCAGCTGCTCCAACTACCCAACTGTTTCCCCATTGGGAAAGCATTTCCTTTAACACTGTACTAATGAACTTCACTGGGGAGTGACTTATGAAGTCCTCAACCGGTTTAAACCAGTAAAACTGTAAAGTTTCAAAACCAGTCTTTGGGGTAAAATTTTGCAGAATGTATTATGAAAGTATAAATGACATAAAAGGGGGCATAATGGGCATTGGAAACAAAAAAGGGGGAGGGTGAGAAGGAGGGAAAGGGATGAGAAGTTAACTCTTCAGCACAATGTGCACTTCGTAGGCATGGATACACCGAATGCCCTCACTTCACCCCTATGTGACTCACCCATTCAACAAAAGCATTGGTACCCTCTAAATCTATCCAAATAAAATTTTCAAAGAGTTTTTGAATCTATGTATACAAAAAAACAGCAAACAAAAAGTTCACTTATTTAATATTGATTGATAGTTAGTTATTCATGTACATTCATATGTTACCTGAAGAAGTTTGGGTCAATGATAGAAGACATATATGGCAACAGTCCAAAAAGATTGTAATCTCCCCTATAGAGCTGAATCATTTTTTATCTTTTATACCGTGTTTTTGCTGTACTTTTTCTATGTTCAGATACACAAATCTTTGCCATTATGTTACAATTGCCTACAGTATTTAGCAGAGTAAATGTAGTACAGGTTGCAGCCAATTGAGTAATAGGTCATATCATATAGCCTAGGTAGGTGGGAGGCTTTACCTTTTAGGTGAGTGTAAATGTACTCTATGATGTTCCCAATATGATACAAACACCTAAAGATGCATTTCTCAGAATGTATCCCCAACACCAAGTGATGCATGACTATATGTTATCTTTTGATGATGCATTATTTTCCATGTTTCTTAAAGTTATTTTATTTTACTGTTTGGAGACAGAGTATCACTTTGTTGCCCTTGGTAGAGTGCCATGGCGTCATAGCTCCCAGCCACTTCAAAGGCTTGGGGTCAAGGGCTCCTCTTCCCTCAGCCTCCCAGTAGCTGTGATTACAGGCGCTCGCCACAATGCCTGGCTACTTTTAGAGACAAGGTCTCACTCTGGCTCAGGCTGGTCTCAAACCTGTGAGCTCCGGCGATCCACCTGCCTCCATCTCCTGTAGTGGTAGACGTGAGCGACCATCTCCGGTCACTTAAAGTTATTTCAAAACTGCGTGCATTTAGCAAATTGAAGCAACATAAGAAAACAAAATATAAAAGTTTTAAACAAATAATTTTTCTGGTGAGAATAGTTTGTAAATGAAGTTTTAAATGATATATCATTTTATGTATAATTGTGGTTATAATCAAGGTTCGTGTCTCCTCAAAATTCATATGTTAAAATCTGAAGCCTCAAGGTGATGGTATCAGCAGGTGGACACTTGTGTGAAGTAATTAAATCATGAGGGTAGAGTATCAGGAATTAATTCCCCTATAAAAGAGCCTCAAGGGAGTTCGTTGCCAGTCCCCCCCGTGAGTACACAAGAAAAAAGTTCCGTATTCTGAATCAGGAGCTGGACTCTTACCAAACAGTGACCCTACTGGCATAGTAACTTGATCTTGGACTTCCCAGACTCCTAAACTGTAGGAAACAATTACTGGTGATTGTAACCTCCTCAGTTTACGGTATTTTGTTATAGCAGCCTGAGCTGCACTGAGACAAAAATGTAAAATTTATTTATAGGTGGTTTTATGGATCCATTTTAATTATGTAATATGACTATAATTAGTTATATCTGAAACATAAAAGATAAAATTAAACAGTTATACTAGTAGGAAAATGAAATACAATCTAAAATTTATTAACGCAAAACACTACAATAATCCACATGGTTAGAAATTTCTATGGGACGTATTTGCTATTTGGAAAAACATCTCATTTTTTGTAGAATGTCAGCATACATGATGCAAGAGTACTCGGAAGATTGCTTAAATGTGATAATTCATATTTTTATTATTATGTTTAAAGGGAATATACGTGAAAAAATACAGGTGGCATTGCAAGCAAAAAAACTACCTTCAATTCTTAAGTTAGGATGATATAATCATATAAGTTAGGATGACATAATCATCTTCTCTATTATTTGTACACAAAAATATTGATTTGAATTGTGACATTTCTCATTAGTTTTAAATTAACTTTTTATGTCACCTTGCTGTAATTCTTCTACATAGAAATCTTACTGTATAACATAAAACAGATATTAAAATACAAGTCTATTCAGGGCGGTGCCTGTGGCTCAGTGAGTACGGCGCTGGCCCCATGTGCTGGAGGTGGCAGGTTCAAACGCAGCCCCGGCCAAAAATTGCAAAAAAAAGAAAAAAAATACAATTCTACTCAATACAAGTGAATCAATCACATAATTATTTTTCCCCCAGAAAGAGTAACATCATAAAATCACTTAACATTGATTTGCACTAAACATAGAATCAGATTTGGGGGTTCATGCTTGTCTTCCATACTAGAAACAATGGACTCGCATTTTGAAACACATCTCTTTTCCTGAGGCCTTGCCATGTAGCCATATTGTAGACAACTGAAGGGTGCTGATTAAAGTGTTGATGTTTTCTAAAACATCTCCTCACCTATTAATATCAGCTTGAATTCATTTCTGAGACTAAGAATGCTGTGTCAGGGAAGAAAACACAGAGATTCAAAAGGAGGAAGATAAAAGCAATAATGTAATCCCTGTGCTGTGACTCAGTGGTATCCCCGTGAGACAATGCTAGGCAAGTTATTTCATCCTTCAGTTTCTCTGTCTCCATATTAGTAAAGAAGAGTTAACACCTGCACTCATAACACATTTGTAAGATGTAGATCGTTTCTTCTCAGACAAGGGTGTTATTAACCTCGGCCTTACTCTGACCTCCACATATGAGGTAATTAACCAAGAGAAAATCAAAAGCCATCATTATACTTGCAAATAAAGGGAAAGGATCATTATGTAATATAGCTGGTTCTGGTCTCTGTGATACATTTAGAAATCTATAGGGTCAAATATGTTTCAAATTAAGAAATTTTGGATATAAAGAGCTAATTTGATGCATGTACTGTATATTGATTATTGTACTACATAAGCAAACATATGCAATAAAATATGCAAGAATGCACATCTTAGTGAAACGAATGAACACAATAAATGCATCATACCAATTCAGATCTATTTTTTGTTGGTTTAAGTGAGAAAATAGTCTAGTTTTAAGAAAATTAGTATTTCAAAATAGAAGTTAAGTTAGCCAGAAATTTTTTTCATGAAGTCGACATAACAGAGAATAAAATATAAATTTTATCTTAGATTAAAAAAAAAAAAAAGGCAGGGAATTCTAGATAATCCCGTAATGGTGATCAAAAGATTTGAATTTACAGGAAGTCTGGTTAGATACTTGTCATTAAGGTATTATTATAATCAACCAGTTTGAAAAACAATGTCTCAGGGGTCAAAGCACAAGGTCAAATTATGCATGTAATGGATAGGAATGAATACTAAGAACAGACATAAGTCAGTGTACATAAATAAATAAACAAGGGAATAAACATGAGAGAGTATGATATGGTTTAAAGGAGAAGGGAAAATTAGGGGACTCCAGAAACAGAAATAAGGCTGGTGATGCTTTGATGGGAGAGGAGGGGGAGCATGAAGGCACTCACTAAGGGAAGAAGAGGTGGTTATAAATGGAGAAAAATGAGAGGAAAACAGAGATTCCCTGGAAGCACATGTTTCCCTAACAGTGTTGTCAAGGTTTGACTTGATTTCTGGTGAAACTGTGCTATACATTCTTAAATTTGATTTATAATTGTAGTTATGACAGATACCATACTATGGCAGTTTATTACATATTTATATGAAAGAAAACATTCAACTGATCCTACAAATGGCACCTTAAATCATTCATTAAACAAATTCAGATCATTTTACAGGTCTTGTCTTTTCATTGATAGGTAGTAAAATCATGTGTGAAATTTAGAAATCTAAAAGCAAGTGTTCCATGTGTTTTGTGAATGTTTTATACTCTGTTTTTAATTCTATTTGGTGATTAAATTATTATGCAATACAATCAATATCTTTATTACTGTGGGAATACCAGTAAATGATTTAGTCAAAGCTGAGTAGGTTAACACATGCATACACATTTAGTTATGTTTTTCTAGCACGTTACTAATTTTCTTTTTTGAAAGTAATTGATAAATTCTATCACAAATCTAACTGTATCTTTTTGTATTTCTGTCATTTTTTTTCAGAATTACTTCCCATTTCTACTGTTTACAATTCTTACAACTGCTCTTTAGTTGTAAGCTATATGTAAAATATGTACCTATCATTCTATCTAAATATCAATACAGAACCACATGGAAATAAGCAACATTTAGAGATACTTTCTAAAACATACAGTTCTGACCTCAGAATCTAGAAGAGGAAGCACTTAACCTTTACACTTTGTCAATGTCATTGAAAAGAACATCATTTTGATTTATAAAATAAAATTTGACCTTAGCTCCTGTATCACTTACATCACATAGATCTCATCCTGAGGGTTATGGGAAATTGACTACAAAGATCTGTCATTATTCAATGTGAATAAAAGGTAATAACACTGACATTTGATCCCATAGAAGAAAAATTAGTGCCCCTTTTTTACCAGTCCTTTTGTATAAGTTTATTTCTTGTACTTTGTAACTGGCTTGCATTGTTTTGTTTACCACAAAAGTCATTTTGCTGGTTAATAATCTCATGCTAATTAACTTGAAAATTTTAATTGCTTTTCAATATTTAACTCAGCAAACTTTCTATATACAAATATATGCACCAAGACAAGTCAAAATTGAGTTAACAATAGTAGACCAACAGCAATAGGTTTACATTATTATAAAATTTCCCAGGAGGGTGGTGCCTATGGCTCAAGGAGTAGGCCAAAAATCATAACAACAACAACAACAACAAAATTCCAGGAGACTACTTCTAAAAAGATGGGTTTTAAGACACCCTATCCCACAGCATGTTACCCTGGCATTAGAGGAAGCAGAGGAGCAGGGAGGTCACTCTCACCCTCCCCCCACTCTCCTCTCCTAAAGCGAGTCTTAAAGGGGTCACCTTTCTATACCCAGGGGAAAGGAACATCCTTATCCTTGAAGAAACAGAGATGCCCATAGTAACCTTCACAGGCTGGCAAAATCTCTCCAATTTATTATCACTTGTTTATATTGCTTTGTCCAATCCTACCTCCCCACAACTGCCTGCTTGCCATCAAAATTAACAGAAAAATGTATAGTATTCTTTGTGTCTTTTTTTCTTTGAAAACATTTCTGAAGGCTCCTGTATCATATAAACATTATATTAAACAAATTTGTAGGTTTTTCCCTTGCTAATGTCTTTAATGACAAGTCTATTAACCATGAACTTTGTGGTGAGTGATGAAACAATATTCCTTTTTCACCCTATCCCTTCACTTTTTTAAATGAAAGATATGTGATCATTTGAATATTGCTGACAGTGTGCATTGATGAAAGTGATTTTTACTAAACTGCCAATTCAATGATTTATATAAAATAAAGAAGTTTATATTTCAAATATACTACATGAAATTTTATAACTCCACTTGAGTAAAAGAATCATGTTTTTCATAACAAATTAAACTGTAAGCCATTGCTAAGTTATTATAAATTAAAAATGATTGAATCCTTTTAAAGAATGAAGAATTTTTAAAAGAAATAAAGTATATCAGAATGCAAAATTAAGTAAAAACAATTCAGGAGACTTTCAAGGACTCAGTAATGGTTTTATGTATGTATTTTTATGCTATCCCATTTTGATTCTCAAATGTTAATATTTTTAATTTCCTTGTAAATTAGATTAAAACAAAAAGGGTCACACAATTTGTTCAATTCAAAAAAGCCAATGAAAGAAATAGTCACAGCTAAGTAGATTACCACATGCATACACAGTTCATATTTTCTAAGATGTTACTAATTTTCCTTTTTGGAAGTAATTGATATATTCTATCACAAATCAGACTGTATCATTTTTATATTTCTATTATTTTTTCAGAATTATTTCCCTTTCCTAACCCTTTACCATTCTTACAACCGGTCTTTTGTTACATATTCTGTCTATAAAATCTGATTTCAATTCCAAGGTCCAGACAAACACTACAATAAGCCCTCGTTAGTGAGCATCTAAACAAAACCTTGAACAGAGCATCTAAACAGAACAGTCTTTTCTTTGGGATCTCGGTAGTTGAGCACGTGCCGGACTTCTTTGATACCTAAACATTAACTTCCCTGCAGCATCCTTCTGTAGATTGGAAAGGACAATTATGAAATTTCTCACCTCCCTGGTAGGGCACCAAGATGTACATGAGGCCTGATTCAGACTCATTTAATTCAAAGTGAATATCCTGGAAGTTCCTGAAAACTAATAAGTGAAAAGGTGGAAAGAATGGAGAACTGAGATCAGCCTTTCCTTTTGGGAATACTAGTAGCTGAAAGCCTTCCTAGTCACCAGAGGAAGAACCGTAATTTAGCAGAGAAGCAGACTTTGAAAAATACCAACATTGCCATTGTTAACTTATTGTAATAACCTTGAATCCTCTATCCATACATTTCTTGGTATGTAATACAAGTAAATAAGATGTATTTTTCAAAGCTTTTAGTGACATGTTCTTTTATTTCAACCAAAAGCATCCAAACTGACAAAAGGCCTTGAAATAATCAGTTATTGCAATGATTTGTGGCTCTGTCTGCCTGACCCCTTTGTTACCCACTGATTGCATTAAAACACAGGAAACATTGTATGCTTTTTCAGTTATTTAGGACTGAATACCCTGAATGCTTTACATAAATGGTAAGAACCCCCCCAAAACTTCTATATGCAAATATAATCTTAGGAAGGTATTGGGTCCAAACACTATACCCCAGAATATGCCCGTGGCATACTGCGTATTTTAAACTGAAAAAAAAAAAACTTAGAAGATCACAGAAACAGGATGTCCCTTCTCTGGCCTTCTTACTCCCTCATTCCTTGAAGACCCTCCTGTGACAGGTAGCCTTCCCTGAATCCAGAGGGAAGTCGTATCACCCAGAGAGGCCAACCCCCATCTGAACTGGCCTTGCTCAATCACCTCCAGTTGATGGACATTAGCTCACACCCTTTTTTTTTTTTTTTTTTTTTTTGCTAGCCTTACTTCTGCATGACTGTTCTTCATCAGCTCTAGCATAAAAACACACAGTGGTCTTTGGGTCTTTAGATCTTCATTTCTGAAGCCTCTCATGTAAAACTTTTTAGAAATAAATTTTTTCTGCTTTTCTCATGTTAATCTACTTTTTATTATAGTGTGTCATTTATGAACATGGAGAGGAGTGTAAAAAAAGATAATACTTTCTGTAACCTACCAAGGAATTCTGGAGATTCAAATATGAGGATATATTAAATCCTGTTTTGATGCCTGTATATATTACATCCATTGTACTATTACTACTTATGTTGATTACTAAAAGTTGTGAAAAATAATCTCTAAAATCTTTTTTCTAGTACTTACTTTCTACCTGTTATAAAACTTCATATGTCTGTTCGTGATCACACAGTTTATATGGGCAGATGTTTTAGTACACTTCGTCATTACATAAATAAATTAAAATCCCTCTTTACTAATCTTGCTAAATGTCTTAATTGTCCTGATGTTAATGCATTTCCCGATTGAATCTGATTTCTCATGCATCCCTCCAAGATTTCCTAAAGAATGAAACACACAATTATAGCTTTGCTACATTATATGCTTCAGTTTAGTTTTCCTTGTCTTAATTTTTTAAAGAATTCTGCTATACTTTTGAACAACCACGACAAATACATGACTCACAAAATTAAATATAGGCAGCTGCTTCAACCACATCACAAAAATGGTTGAAAAACTTCTTTGGCTGGAATTTAAGAAAACATTAATTTTTTACGGCCATGGAAGATGGTAGGATGTTGATATGAAAACCTTTCTGTAAATTAGTACAGGAAGATTTCTCAATCACTAGAGCAAATTTATCTTCAAGATGGTCTGGAATTATAAGTTTGAAAATGTCAAAACCACTTCAGTCCTATAATGAAACCCACTGGAAAGTGGTAAAGAATAAACCCTCCAGGGACGTTGAGAGTCTTTTGTATCCTGATGGAATGCCAGTCAACTGTCAAATCTTACCAATCATCTCACACTTTGAAATCCATTAGATAATATTAGATAAGTGCTGGAAATTTCATTATGAAAAGATATTTGTTATGTAATAATAACCATTTAGAGAGAACCCTTGATTGTTGATCTATCCTCATTCTACCAAGCAGTATTTTAAAAATTACTAATATTATTGCATGCTTTTATCTTAATGATAATACTGTGTTAATAAAAATATTGAGAGAATCACTGGCAGTTATTGGTTTGTTTTCAATTCTAATTACTCATTAGGAATTAAGCAATTATTTGTATTCCCCAAACAGCAATTTTTTTCCTAAAAACACGGATATATACTATAAATGCTTCATTATATTGAACCACTTAAAACACAGGGTATATTATTGGTGTGAAATGTTAATTTTCAAATATACAGGTGGATAAATAGGGGGAAAATGATGATTAGATTTGTGGAGCAAATTGCCCAAGCTGTCAGTGTTAGAACCAGGGTTTAATCCAAGTCTCGTATTTCCACGGTGTTGCATGTTCTTGATGACACAGCAGTAGATCCTCTGTCTCTGAAGGTGAGATCAGAAAGTTTGAAAATGACAGAAAACAAGAAAGGAAGGTTAGGAATTGTGAGATAACCATACAAATGTTACCATGCTTTACCTCCATGAGATATCTTTTTCATCGTGGTCAGAATTTTCAAATATAAATTATGTGAATCATAAAGTTATTCTGGTTGAAATCATGTGCATGGATCAAAGCAGGTACATATTTTATACCACTTTCTCATTAACGAGTAATTAAAAGAAAATTAGTTAATATTGGTAATAGATTCTGATAGTTTTCCAAAAAGGAAAATAGCAGAAATACACATGTACACATCAGATTCCAGGACTGAAATGAGGGACATTGGAAAGGAGGGCAGAAAATAAATACTTACCATGATTCTTGACACAAGGTTAGATACTCAGAATTGATAGGTAATACATGTTTGCAATTAGATACATAAAATGAAGAAATATGGGTTATTATTGTTATTATTTTGAGACAGTCTTGCTCTGTCACCCTGGCTAGTGTGGTAACACCACCATAACTCACTGCAACTTCAAACCCCTGAGCTCCAGGAAGCCTCCTGCCTTGGGCTCCCAGAGTGGTAGGATTACACCCATCCTGTCTAGCCAGAAACAGTAATTTTTTAAAGTCTAGAAACTGTCAAAAATTACCATAAACTACAGTGAATTGGACTTTATTTAGTATCTTATTGCTATTCAAATTACATTTGTAGCTTAAAATAGCACAATTTTATACAACACTGGAGGTCAGTAGTCAAAGTCATTCCCATTGGCTAAAGTCATTTTGTCTTCATGGCTGCTGCCTTCCGGAGTCTTTAGGGGAGGTGCTGTTCCTTTTCTATCTTTTGGAAACCTCCTTGGTTCCTTCTATCATCTTTCTTCCTCCACCTTCAAAGTCAGCAGCTTTGCATCTTGAAATCTCTACTTTCATAGTATCAGTGGCTTTTCTGACTCTTACCTGTTTCTCTTTTATAAGACTACAATTGCTGCCCCAGAAAATCTGGTATATTCTCTCAATAAGAGATTTAACTTAACCTCTTCTGAAAGTTCTTTTTGTCAGTCATATTATAGTTACCTATTCACAAGTTTTTGAGATTGGGAGATTTATATCTTTACAGAGTTATTATTTTGTCTATCAAACTGACCAATAACCTGTGCACTCAAGTTATAGAAGTAATATTAACACATACACAAAAACTCTTAAGAAAGGTCAACCTTCTTTTTCTGCTGAAGAGTCTGCCAGTTTTATCACCAAATCTCCAATGTGTTGCTATAACTTTTGGCCGTAGGCAACCTGGGATGGGTAATCACCTTATCAGAGCCTGAAGACAAGTTTACTCTTTATTCATCTTGCAGACCAAAACAGAAGAAAATCTGTGTCTTGGGCAATGCTATAGCTGGGAATGGAGGAATAAATGTAGATGATTAATGGGTGCAATTAAGATAGTTAGATATAACTTTTTATAGAGTTAGATATAACAAACAATATTTGATACCACAACAAACTAACCATAATTAATTATTACCGTATATATAAAAATAACTAAAAGATTGAAATTGGAATGTCTCTAACACAAAGAAATAATAAATCCCTATAGTGACAGATATCTCAATTACCCTGATTTGATTAATTCACATTGTATGCTGACATCAAAACATCATAAGTACCCTATAAAGATATACAACTATATGTACCCAAGGTAACTGAAAATGCAATGAAATTAAAAAATAAAAAGAGTTTAAAATTAATCAGAGATATTGTGAACCATTTAAAAGGACAAATCTTATCTATTAATTATAAAATTTGTTATATACTTAGATGTTTTTTATTATGTACTAACTTGTTAATTTTTTATTTCATTATAAAAAGACAAATGAAAATATAACCAATTTAGAGATAACTCTTAACTTACAAAGTAAGTTAAAAGGGATATGTACTATAATTAATAATAATAATTAACAATGATATTAGTTTAAAAACAAATAATACATGGAATTTTTAAAGAAAACATCCATGAAATGAAACTATAGTGAGTAACTATTATAACTAAGTTACAAAACTTTTGGTAAACACATTAATATTGTGACATTAATCTGGAAAGTATCCCAGGAACTAAGAGACAAACAAGAAACAGATTACAGAGTTTGAACAGGGGTGTGGATTCATTTTGTAAAATAATCTTTACACTTTGAATCAATTCATCAATGATATTTAACTTACTCTATCTCCTGTTATAAACAAGTTCATAATTATAATATTAAATTTTCCATTTTTTGTTAATATATTTCCATTCATTTTGTCTTAATGGGAAACTTACCCTAATTATTTTGAAAATCAACTGTCAAAACTAAAATGCCAATGTTTAATGTAAAAGTCAAAGAAAAAAGTCAATAGCTATTTGTAAATTATATATTGGATACTGCTATTATTGCTATTTTGAGATAAACATTTTAAGCCTATAAAATGTAATAATAAATCAAAAAGGCATAACTTAGGACAAAGAAAAGAAAAGCAGTTGATGTAATCAATAGATTACTTGTTCGGCTACCTTCTACTTTTCTTGGGGCCTAATTTTCATATATTTGTAGATGCGTATCTAATCAATCAGTGCATCTATCTATCTATCTATCTATCTCTTAATTATCTATCTATCTATCTATCATCTATATAATTTTCTAAATTTGAAAACTCAACTATGATGCAAAAGAAGAGTTGTCTTATGGCAATTTTAAAACATGAGTATTCTCGTAACCACATCAAATTTAAATGTATGGATTAAATCCTATGAGCATTTGTGATACATATCACTAATGGTATGAAAATGTATTATGCTTAATCTTTAAGGAAATAAGCAAAGAGAGAAGAACCAATATAAAGAAAGGGGCCTATTAGTTATCTATTGCTACATTAAAAAAAATCTCATTTAAATTAATAAATGTATTTTTTTCTTACGCAATTTTTCTAGATCATAAAATAGAGTTCATCAGAGTGGATTTGACCTGTTTGGAGACTCACTTAAAGTTATGCTTACTATTAGCCTACACTACAATGGCTACAAGATCTATTCCCTAGAGGGCTCACTCACATGGCTGGCAGTTTGTTCCTGGCTATGAACAGAAATATAGTTTCTGACCACAGAGACAGCTTTCCACCTGGCTTCTAGAATGTCCTGTCAATAAGTAGACTTCTCCAAGAGCAGGATGTTAACAGTAAAATAATGGAGCCACAATTTCTTTTCTTATCTAACCTGGAAAGCTTTATGCAGATGTTCCGCACTATGCTAGTAATTGTGTAAATCAATCCTATTTAATATCAAGCAGGACTACATAAGAATGTGAACACCTGAGCATGAACATCCTTGTCACTGGGAAACATAGGAAAATAAATATGTAAGTTGAAAAATAATCACATATCTCCTATAAAATCCAACTTTAGTCTTAATGCGCTAATAGGATTGGGATGGAAGGTTCATAGGGATTCCCTAATATATTGGGTATTGAATGTTCTTCATTTCTTAATCCAATCCCAAACAAATGTATGTACTGGGGCTTTGGGGCCTGGTATCAGCACAGTGTTACACACAGGATTCTCCAACTTCTTACTCTGACTTTGCTGGTAGAAAATATCACTCAATGATTTGGAAAAAAACTGAGGATCAGGATATAAAATATTCCATTGGTGATGATATTAGAAGGTACAGGTTTGGATAAGTGAGCTTTTTTGCCATTCATGAGGAAATTTTGATTCCACCCACAAAGAAACACTGATAAATTCCATTATAACTAAAGCCTGTGTGATTATGTGATCCAGAGAGCAAAAACTTGATTATGGTTGGAACTGAGTTTGGCGTCATTGGTGAAGTGGGTCGCCACATTCAGTATTTTCTTTTCTTTTTTTTTTTTTTTTTTACCAATTATAGAATAAGCCCCATTAATTTCAGAAAAGGAGCAGAAAAACTTTAATGGAAACTGGTGAATCCCTGGTACACTTAGGGGCTAGGGTAGGATAAAGATTCAACCTACTATTGATAAGTATTTATCAATACTTATATAATTACCACTTATGGAAATCTCTGTAAATAATTTTGAGTACTATGAGAGATATTATTTTAAAATAATGTAAAATATTCCCCAGATAAAATTTCATTAAATGCTTTTCACATGCTTCTCTTTCCAGTTGAATCTCCAGAAGGAAGCTATCCTTCTTCACAATTTTGCCTATTCAATATTTTCCCTTCTTATATCCAACTAAATTTTCTATTCCAAGGGAAGAGTTTTTTGTTGATATTGCTTTCCATTTAGAAGGTTCCATACTGCCAATTCCCACCAGAATATAGTGAGCATTATTACCTTTCAAGATAAATATTTCTTAAAGGATTACGGTGGAGAGAAATTTAGTTTACATGAAGCACCTGACCATCTTGGTTCTCATAAATAAAGGCCTTCTCCTTCCTTTTTTCTTATGAAGTTAACATAAAAGCTCCTTGAGAATTTTTCAACAGTGAAAATAATCATGAGGACCATTTCACAAATTGGGAAGGATTACTTTACATTGTGATTCTCTCTCCAACTCAAAGATGATGAATGAACCCTTCTTTTTCTGGTGTTTGAAAACAGTAGTGTATAAGGAACTGTTATTAAAACAAAGAGAAACATTAGAATTCGAAG
Source organism: Arctocebus calabarensis (assembly GCA_963573935.1). NCBI lineage: Eukaryota > Metazoa > Chordata > Mammalia > Primates > Lorisidae > Arctocebus > Arctocebus calabarensis. The sequence goes on from CAUYON010017392.1 coordinate 17,243, forward strand.
GTACATGGAAGACTAGAGAAGACTCTGCACTCTGGTTCCTTGCAATTTGCATGCTCGTCCCTTTGAATCACTCACTGGAAAGGGACATCACTTGGAATTGTCATTCACACCGAAGTCTCTGGAATCTAGATTAATTTGGGGATGATCATGGGAGAGTTCTTTTTCCAGACAGTCTTATACATGATGCATAGCTAACCACCAGCATAATGAATTAATCTGAAAAAACTTAATGCACAAAAGCTAAGGAAATCATTTTGCCTTGCTTTGTTTATTTTTCACATAATTTTAAATTGTATTGATGCCATGGAATGGATGATCACACTTATTTATTTAGACGAAGTTATTTAGGCATTCCTTGCCTTCTAAATGCAAGCTTAGGAGACCTGGCACTCATTTGCTAATGTCGTCAAATATGTAAAATTCACTGTGCTAAAGATGAAGACTTTATGGGAACTTTACATAAATGTCCCGGCCCGCGGGACGTGGTTATTCGTGGGGACGAGGGGGACCGAGCCTGAAAAGGAATGGGCGAGAAAGAGAGAACGAGACCAAGCAGGTTTCTTGTCAAGGTCTCGTTTATTGGCGGCGGAAAGCCAGTTTTTAAAGCTTACAAGTGAACAGGGGGAGGAAGGGGCGGGATA
>CAUYON010017395.1:0-17189 GCA_963573935.1 Arctocebus calabarensis
GGCGTTGTGGCGGGCACCTGCAGTCCCAGCTACTTGGGAGGTGGAGGCAGGAGACTCGCTTGAGCCCAGGAATTGGAGGTTGCTGTGAGCTGTAATGCCACGACACTCCCCAGGGCGACAGCTTGAGGCTCTGTCTCAAAAAAAAAAAATCTAAATTCCCATCATTACTTGAATGGATCAACAAACTACTATACAATCATAAGAAAAGTTGAAAACTTTGCATCTTTTGCGTTTACCTGGATGGAGCTGAAACACATTCTTCTTAGTAAAGTATCTCAAGAATGGGAAAAAGGGGTGGCGCCTGTGGTTCAAAGAGTAGGGCACCGGCCCCATATGCTGGAAGTGGTGGGTTCTAACCCAGCCCCAGCCAAAAACTGCAAAAAAAAAAAAAAAAAATGGAAAAAAGATCCAATGTACTCAATATTATATGAAACCAATATATAAACAATTGCATATCCACACAAATTATAAAGCACAAAAGTATTCTAGCGAGGGGGAGGGAAGAGGAGAAACGGGTTAGGGAGGAAGAGGGGGATGGAAGGGAGGAGGGAGGGCAATTGGCAGGATCTCACCTAATGTACACAATGTGAGGATGTTCAGCATGTCCCCTGGGTGAAGGGCTCAACTACAACTTGAACTTTACCTTGGAAGTAAACAATGTTACCTAAAAATTTGTACCCTCATATTAATTTAAAATAAAAAACAATGTAATCTACCATATTCTCAGGCTAAAGAAAAAGATACATGATTATATCAATTTAGAAAAAGCATCTGACAAAATTCAATACTCATTCACAATGAAAAGAACTCTCATCCAACTAAGAGAGAAGAATGTTCTCAACTTGATAAAAATGTCTACAATCAACCTACAGCTAACATCTTACTTAATAGTGAAATACTGAATGACAGAGTCCTAGAATAAGAACAAGGTAGGGGAGGTCTACTCTCCTCACTTATTCGTCATAATACTAGACATCCTAGATAGTACAAAAAAGCAAAGAAAAGAAAAGATATACAGATTAGTAAGGAGAAAACCCACTTTTTTTCTAATTACAGATATCATATTGTCTAAATATAAAATCTCCCAGGATTTACCAGAAGGCACCAAAAACTTGTAAGTGAAGCACCTTATAAGTCTAAGATCCTTGGATGCTTGATAAACACATAAATATTAATTGCCTTTTTATATTCTAGAAATGAACAAATGGAAACTAGAATTAAAAATACAATACAATTTACAATCATCAAAAAAAATGAAACAATTAGGTATAGTCCTAATAAAACAAGTATAAGATCTGTGATGAAAACTACAAATAAGGGCCGGGTGCGGTGGCTCACACCTGTAATCCTTGCACTCTGGGAGGCCAAGGTGGGTGGATTGCTTGAGCTCATGAGTTTGAGACTAGGTTGAGTCAGAGTAAGACCTGGGTCTCTAAAAAACAGCAAGAAAAAGAAAACTACAAATAAATAAGCACATGAAAGATATTTGACATCATTAGCCATTAAAGAAATGTAAATTAAAACCATAATAAATTATTATTAGATATTTATCAAAAGGTCTCTAACATTAACAAATATAAAAAAATACTGACATTATCAAATGCTTGTAAGCATATATGTAGTTACAGAAAAATGTATGGGAATGTTTACAGAGGTTTTATTCATAATTTCCAAAATTGGAAACAACTCAGAAGTCCTTCATTCGGTGAGTGGTTAAATAAAACTGATATACTCATAGCATGGAATACTACTCAGCAATAAAAAAGAAAACTTTTGGTTTATAATTGGTTTATAGCTTACATAGCCAAAGATTTTGGGGAAACGGGTGTGGGAGGGGAGGGGAGGGAGGAGGATGGGTAGAGGGAAGGTAATCGGTGGGACCACACTTATGATGCACCTAACAAGGGTACATGTGAAATTTACTAAATGTAGAATATAAATGTCTTAACACAATAACTGAGAAAATGCTATGAAGGTTATGTTAACCAGTTTGATGAAAATATTTCAAATTATATACAAAACCAGCACATTGTACCCCATCATTGCATTGATGTACACAGCTATGATTTAATAAAAAAAAAAAAAGAAAGAAAAGAAAACTTCTGTTTTGGCTTGGTGCCCGTAACACAGTGGCACCAGCCACACACACAAAGGCTGGTGGGTTCGAACCCAGCCCATGCCAGCTAAGCAACAATGACAACTGCAACAGAAAAATAGCTGGGCGTTGTGGCAAGTGTCTGTAATCCCAGCTACTTGGGAGGCTGAGGCAAGACAATCACTTAAGTCCAAGAATCTGAGGTTGCTGTGAGCTGTGATGCCACAGCACTCTACCTAGGATAACATAGTGAGAGACTGCCTCCCCCCCCCAAAAAAGAAAAGTTTTTATACACACAATTTTGTTGGATCTCCAACACATTATACTGGGGGGGGGGAACCTCCTCTCAAAAGGTTACATACTATAATATTCAATTAATTTAACATTTTTAAAATGACAAAGTGACAAAGACAAGGAATAATTTAGTACAGTATTTCTGAATTTTTTTTTCATTATCAGCCCCTTAAGAAGACTTTTTGGCCATTTTTTAATAATTGTATTTCCCAGAAAATGAAATACTAATGAACGAGATTTTATCAGGTCAGACTGAGTTTTGTAAGGCTACAGCCCATTGTCAGATGTAAGATTACTTTTCAAGGGGAAGGGGACAGATTGGAAAGGATAGGAGAGGGAGTCACACACTTCTGGATAATACATTTTTGTACAGTATATGTGCAGGTAGATATACATACATGAAGATAAGACACATTCTATTCAACTAGAAAGTATACATATGTAGATTGTATATATAAATATTCATGGAGAGAGAGTGAAAGAGAGAGAGAATGAATTTTGAGAATTCTGTAAAATTACTGACTGAGAACTACTCCCTTAAAAGTTTTCAAAATAAGCAGCAATTTGACTAAATGCGCCTGATTTTATTCTTTTATTCATTTTTACTTTTTAAATCTCCTTTCATTTTTGAAACCATATATTTCCATACTCCTCGTATGGTAGGTTGATACAGTGTAGCATATTGGTTAACAGAATCTATATGGTCTCAAATTAGTTATTTAATTTCTCTGGACCCTGGCCACTTGATCTGCAAAATGAAAGTAACAGTTACATTACAGGAATATATTCCCCCTCCCAAAATGATTCCATGAGGAAATGTACACAGAGTACTCAACGGAGAGCCTGGCATACACACAGTAGGCACTCAATATCTGATAGGTATTATTATTATTGCATACAATTTTTTTTTTTTTGCAGTTTTTGGCCGGGGCTAGGTTTGAACCCACTACCTCTGGTATGCGGGGCTGTCGCCCTACTCCTTTGAGCCACAGGCGCTGCCCATGCATACAATTTTTATTATGGTATTATACAAGTCACATATTTATGATATATTGTTTCTTCTACAAATAAGAAAATAAATGGGGCTTAGCACCTAATGCAGTTATCCAGGTTAGACAATCACTTAATTTATCTGCTCTCATGACACATATTGATAAGCATTCTGGGAAGTCATAACTAAAATGTCAAAAGATTTTGAAATTGTACTATAACTCTTTTAATTGGAGAGGAGCTCAGCATAAGAAATATCTACTTTGGACTTTTCATCTGGATGTTTTAATTACTAATGAAGCAATAGGTTGTCACTACAAGGCTGAATGTCTCCCCTGGGTGAGAAAGGATAGCAGCTCTGGGACTAGAGTCAGCAGACTTGTGTTTGAATCCTGGAACTGCCTTTTCTCATTGTGAGACAAATGAGCAAATCACTAAATTTCTTTTGAAGTTTTATTTCAGAATATTATGGAGGTACAAATGTTTTGGTTACATAGATTGCTATTGTACTGTTTGAGTCAAAGTTAAAAGTGTGCCCATAACCCAGATAGCATGCATGGTACCCGTTAGATGTGAATTTGCCCACACTTTTTTCCCACCCCACCTACTTGATTTTTTATGAGTGTTATTTCCATATGTATGCATAAGTGTTGATCGATTAGTTCCAATTTAATAGTGAGTACATATGGTGTTTTTTTTTCCATTCTTGTGATACTTCACTTAGAAAAATGGTCTCCAGTTCCATGCAAATTAATATAAGCGATATTAGTTCACCAATGTTTTATGGCTGAGTAGTACTCCTTGGAGTACATATGCCACATTTTATTAATCCACTCAACGTGGGTTGATTCTCACCTTTGCAATTGTGAGTTGTGCTGCTATAAACATTTGAGTGCAGGTGTCTTTTTTATAAAATGTCATTTTTTTCCTTTGGTAAGAAGCCAGTAGTGGGATTACTGAATCAAATGGAAGCTCTATTTTAAGTTCCTTGGGGAATGTCTATACTACTTTTCATAGAGGTTGTACTACTTTGCAGTCCCTCAACAATGGATGAGTGTTGATGTATTTTTTTTTTTGAGACAGTCTCATTATGTCACCCTTGGTTGAGTGCTGTGGCGTCACAGCTCACAGCAACCTCAAACTCTTAGGCAAGTGATTCTCTTGCCTTTGCCTCCCAAGTAGCTACAGGCGCCCGCCACAATGCCTGACTATTTTTGTTGTTGTTGTAATAGTTGTTGTGATTTAGCAGGGGTGGGCTGGGTTTGAACCCGCCAGCCCCAGTGTATGTGGCCGGTGCCCTAACCACCAAGCCAACATAATTTTTTAAAAATATTAGTTTCCTTATTTGTAAGATCTCAATAATATTGTCTATACACAGTATTGTGACTATCTAAAGAAAAGAGATATGAACACCCTTTTCTAAAGAGTGAGGTACTACACAAGTACAATTTATCAGTATTATATATTTTGTGGCACAAAGCTCAAAGACAATAGGAGAAAAATGATTTTGGTGTACTTTGACTTGGTTTTACCAGCTATGATTTTGTTACTCACTGACTACCAGGGGTATTATTCATAGCTATTACAAATAGATTTATAAGAGATAACAACTTAGTTCATGAACTGTAGAGTGCTTTTGCCACCTACTATATATGTGTCTGTTGTTTTACTTTTTCCTGGACAGGATGTTAAAGATAAATTATCTTTTAGTAAGAAGATAATTACTGTGAGCAAGAAAATATTCACAAGCAAAATGTACTAAGGTTTTTGTCAATTATTTGGAAAGCAATTTACTTATGAACACAATGAGTTTACTCAAATAAGTACACAATGTTTTAGCCTCTAGAATTACCTATTAATACCATCTATTAGCTTATAATCCAAGAACGGGATTAAAGTTTATATTGTTGGCTTACACTTCAAATTTTTTTCTGTATTTTTTTTTTTTTTTTTTGTAGAGAGAGAGTCTCACTTTATTGCCCTCGGTAGAGTGCTGTGGCGTCACATAGCTCACAGCAACCTCCAACTCCTGGGCTTAAGTGATTCTCTTGCCTCAGCCTCCCCAGTAGCTGGGACTACAGGTGCCCGCCACAACGCCTGGCTAGTTTTATGTTTTGCAGTTCGGCTGAGGCCAGATTTGAACCCGCCACCTTCAGTATATGGGGCCGGCGCCCGAGTTGATGAGCCATAGGCACCGCCCTTTTTTCTGTATTTTTAAAGACTCTCTCACAGTGCCAAAACATCTAGTTGTACAACTCAAAAATGTACTTATAAATCTCTTTTCTTAGAAAAACTTTATTGTGTTAACACTTAATATGAGATTTAACCTCCTAAATCATTTTACATTAAGGACAAAGACTAACATTATTTAATAACAAAAACTAAAACGAAAGCACAGTCTCATGGCTGTGCTAGGCATTTCTAGGTGGAAAACTTTTTAGTTCTTACAACAACCCTGTGATAATCTCTCAAATATTTAAGTATATGACATAGCATTAATGATAGTCACAATGCTGTATAGTAGATCTCTAAAAATTAATCCTCTTACATAACTATAATTTTATACCCATCGAATACCAATTCCTCATTCCCCCTTCCTCTAGCCTCTGCCAACCACAAATCGACTCTCTGTTTCTGTTGCTATTTTCGATACTACATATTTTACATCTGTGGAATTATGCATAAAAGTTGTATATAAAAATTATCTATATTGTGTATAACATCATGTTTTAAAATATGTATATATTATAGAATAGCTACATTAAATGAATTAATATACAGGGCGTCCATAAAGTTCATGTGCAAAATAGTTGTCTCTCTTAAATTGCACATGAACTTTATGGACACCCTGTATTGCATTATATCACATAGTTATCATTTTTGTGGTAAGAATATTTAAAATCTAATCTTAGGGATGTTCAGGAATTCAACACATTACATGTATTATTAACTAGAGTCATCATCTTGTACAATAGCTTTTTTGAGCTTGTTCCTTTGATCTAACTGGAATTTTATCTGATATCTCCCCAACCCTCATCCCTAGCACCTGATAACCACTGTTCTATTCTCTGCTTCTGTGAGTTCAACTATTTTAGATTTCTTTTTTTTTTTTTTTTTTGAGACAGAGCCTCAAGCTGTCACCCTGGACAGAGTGCTATGGCATCACAGCTCACAGCAACCTCCAATTCCTGGGCTCAAGCGAGTCTCCTGCCTCTACCTCCCAAGTAGCTGGGACTACAGGCAACCACCACAACACCCGGCCATTTTGTGGTTGCTGCCATCGTTGTTTGGCGGGCCTGGGCTGGATTCGAACCCGCCAGCTCAGGTGTACGTGGCTGACGCCTTAGCCCATTGAGCCACAGGTGCCGAGCCAACTATTTTAGATTTCAAATTTAAGTGAGATCATGCAGTATTTGTCTTTCTGTGCCTGGCTTATTAACTTAATACAATGTCCTTCACGTTAATCCATGTTGTTGCTAATGACAGGTTTTCCTTCTTTTTTTTTTTTTTTTTTTTTTTTGAGGCAGAACTTCAAGCTGTCACCCTGGATAGAGTGCTGTGGCATCATAGCTCACAGCAACCTCCAATTCCTGGGCTCAAGCGAGTCTCCTGTCTCAGCCTCCCAAGTAGCTGGGACTACAGGCGCCCGCTACAACGCCCAGCCATTTTTTGGTTGCAGCCGTCATTGTTGTTTGGCGGGCTGGGGCTGGATTCAAACCCGCCAGCTCAGGTGTACGTGGCTGGTGCCTTAGCCTGTTGAGCCACAGGCGCCGAGCCAGGATTTCCTTCTCTTTAAAGGCCAAATAATATTCCATTGTATATATATACCATATTTTCTTCTTCTTTTTTTTTTTCTTCAAAAAATAAATTTATCTTAGGTTAATGTGAGGGTACAAGCAACCAGGTCAAAATATTTTATCTTACCACATTTTCTTTATCCATTTATCCATCAACTTAGGTTGATTCCCGTATCTTGGATATTGGGAATAATACTGCGGTGAACATGTGAGTGCAGACATCTTTTCAACATATTGATTTCATTTCCTTTGGATACATACCAAATAGTGAGATTGCTGGATCATGTGGTAGTTCTATTTTTAATGTTTTGAAAAATTTTCATACTATTTTCCATAATGGTTGCACTAATTTACAGTCCCCAAAAAGCATGCAAGGGTTCACTTTTCTCAATATCCTCACCAATACTTGTTATCTTCTTTTTTTGTGATAATTGCTATTCTGACAAGTGTGAGGTGATATCTCACTGTTATTTTAACTTGGTTTTTTTCTTTCATTATTAATGATACTGAACATTTTTCATATATCCGTTGGGCATTTGCACGTTTCCTTGAGAAATGTCTATTTTACCTGTTTATAAACTGAGTTGCTTTCTTGCTATTGAGTCGAGTTCCTTATATATTTTAGATATAAATCCTTTATTAGGTGTATGGTTTGCAAATGTTTTTTCCCATTCCAGAGATTATCTCTTTATACTGTTGATTATTTCCCTTGCTGTGGAAAAGCTTTTTAGTTTGATGTAATTCCATTTGTCAATTTTTGCTTTCATTGCCCTTGCTTTTGGGGTCACAACCAAAAGTCATTGCCTAGACTAGAGTCATGGATTTTTTTTTTTTTTGTATTGAGTTCATTTCATTTTTTTTTCTTTTCTTTCTTTTTTTTTTTTTTTGAGACAAAGCTTCAAGTTGTCATCCTGGGTAGAGTGCTGTGGCATCACAGCTCACAGTAATCTCCAACTCCTGGGCTCAAGCGATTCTTCTGCCTCTGCCTCCCAAGTAGCTAGACCTACAGGCACCCGCCCCAACGCCTGACTTTATTTTTGGTTGTAGCTGTTATTGTTGTTTGGCAGGCCCGGGCTGGATTTGAACCCACCAGCTCAGGTGTATGTGGCTGGCACCTTAGCAGCTTGAGCCACAGGTGCCGAGCCATCTGTATTTATTTTTTATATGAATTTTACAGTTTCAGGTCCTACATTTAAGTTTTTAATCCATTTTCAGTTGATTTTTGTATATTGTGTTGCAGTATCTAGTTTCATTCTTCTGTATGTAGAAATCCAGATTTTCCAGCATCATTTATTAAAGATACTACCTTTTTTTCCCATTGTGTGCTTTTGACTCCCTTTTCAAAAATAAATTTATCATAAATGTGAAGGTTCTTGTAGTAGGCTCTATTTTGTTCCATTGGTCAATGTGTCTGTTTTTATGCTAGTATCATGTTGTTTTGAGTACTGTAGCTTTGTGAGATATATATATATATATATCTCACAAAGAGGCTAGAGTGCTATGGCATTCAGCCTAACTCAGAGCAACTTCAAACTCCTGGATTAGAGCAATCCTCCTGCCTCAGCCTCCTAAGTAGCTGGGATTACAGGCATCTGCCACAATGTCAAACTAATTTTTTTTTTGTAGAGACAGAGTCTCACTTTATCACCCTGGGTAGAGTGCCGTGGTGTCACACTGCTCACAGCAACCTCCAGCTCTTGGGCTTAAGCAATTCTCTTGCCTCAGCCTCCCGAGTAGCTGGGACTACAGGCACCCGCCACAGCGCCCGGCTACAAACTAATTATTTTGTTCTTAGTAGAGATGGGTTCTCGTTCTTGCTCAGGCTGGTCTTAAACTCCTGAGATTAAGGGATCCTCCTAGAGTGCTAGGATTACAGGTGTGAGCCACCAAGCCCAGCTTGAAAGACCTTTTAAATGTGCCATTGAATTCAGTTTGCTAGTATTCTGTTGACAATTTTTGCATATATGTTCATCAGTGATGTTGGCCTGTAATTTTTTTTTTCTTAAGGTGTCTTACCTGGCATTGTATCAATGTAATACTGGCATCATAAAAGGAGTTTGGAAGTGCTTCTTACTCCTCAATTTTTAAAATGTTTGATAAAAATTGGCATTAGTTCTTTTTTAAATGTATGGCAGAAATCATCTGGTTCTGGACTTTTCTGTTATTTGAGACATTTCAATACTAATTCAATCTCTTTACTCACCATTGCTGTTTAGATTTTCTATTTCTTCATGATTTAGTTGTGGTAAATTGTACATGTCTAGGAGTTTATCCATTTCTTCTAGGTTATCTACTTGGTTGGAGTATAATTGTTCATAGTAGTTTTTATGATCCTTTTCCTTTCTGTGTTACCAGTTGTATGTCTTCTCTTTATTTCTCATTTTCAGTCTTCCTGATTTACATAACACCATTACAGTATTAGAGTATTCTTAATATGACTGAATATTACTTATACAATTGAATTTTGTGCTTCATTTTTATGTTACTAATTAATGTAATTTTCTTTCTGCTTAAAGAACTCCCTTTTTCATTTCTTTTAAGAATGATGGTGTTGAACTTGCTCAGCTTTTGTTTTTGTGGGAAGGTCTTTATCTGTACTTTATTTTTGAAGGTCTGATTTTCTGTACACAGTATTTTTGCTTGTCATGTTTTTCTTTCTTTCTGCACTTTGAACATATTATCCCACTCTATGGATGTACAGAGTTTCTGATGAGAAATCTGCTGAAAGACACATTATGGCTTTTTTGTATATAATATGTTTCATATCTCTCAAAGCTTTCAGAATTTATTCTTTGATTTTTGATAGTTTAATTATGATGTATCTTGGTGAATCCCTCTTTGGGTTGAATTTTATTGGGGCTTCTAGACCTGTACAACTATGTTAGGATCTTTCCCTGAATTTGAGAAGTTTTCAGACATCACTTTTTAAAAGTAGGCCTTTTGCCCTTTTCGTTCTCTTCTTGTGAAACTCCTATTATGTAAAAGTTAACTCTCTTGATGGTGTACCATAATTTTCATAGGCTTTCTTAATTCACTATCCCTTATTCCCTATTGACCCATTTTGGGGGGTCGATTTTTGTTATTCTTTGCCATGTTTTTTTCCTTTTGGTCCTCTGACTGGATAACTTAAAAATATGATATTATCAAGCTCACTCATTCTTTCTTTTGCTTGATTGAGTCTGCTATTGAAATTTCTGTCTCTACAAAAAAAAAAAATGTTTCAATTGTATTCTTCATCTCTAGGATTTCTATAAAATTGCTTCTGTTTCTTTGTCAAAATTAGTTTGTGCATATATTGTCTTCCAAATTTCTTTCTTTCTTTTTTGAGACAGAGCCTCAAGCTGTCACCCTGGAGTGAGTGCTGTGGCATCACAGCTCGCAGCAACCTTCAGTTCCTGGGCTCAAGCGAGTCTCTTGCCTCTACCTCCCAAGTAGCTGGGATTACAGGCGCCCGCCACAATGCCCGGCCATTTTTTGGTTGCAGCTGTCATTGTTGTTTGGCGAGTCTGGGCTGGATTCGAACCCACCAGCTCAGGTGTACGTGGCTGGCGCCTTAGCCCATTGAGCCACTGGCGCAAGCCATTGTCTTCCAAATTTCATTTAATTTTCTGTCCATATTTTCTTATAGTTCCCCGATATTTAAGAGGATTATTTTGAATACTTTGTCAGTTACTTCATAGATATCTATTTCTTTAGGGTTTGTTATTAAAGCTTTATTAATTTCCTTTAGTGGTATCATAACTCTCTGATCCTTCATAATCCTTGTGTCCTTGTGTTGGTGTCTGTATGGTGAAGAAATGGCGACCTGTGACTGTCATAGGTGTTTTGGTAGGTATAGACCTTCTAGTCTATCCTGGGATTTGGGGTGAGCCAGCTGAAACATCCATGAGTAGGCAGAGTTTGCTCTTGATTCTCTAGTTGGGCTGAGTCACTGCTTGTACTCTGAGGTCAGGAGATGCTATTGGATGAGGTCCATTATGTGAAAAGACCACTGACTAGGCTTTAAGTTTAGGCAGAACTGCTACCAGGATGCTGCAGTTGCTGATAATCAGGCAAACGCACATTCTGTATTCCTTGACTAGGAAGCACTACTCTTTAGATTTGGTATTTGGGCAGGGTTGCAGACTGGACTCCAAGGTTGGGTGTGGCCACTGCTTGGCTGCTAAGGATGGGTAAAACCAGAGGTTATGCTCTGCAGAAAGGCATGATTGAGACTTGCCTCTCTGCTTGGGTGGATCCTTTTGCTGTACTCTGAGGCTGAGCCTAGTCACTGAACTCCTGGGTCAGGCAGGGCCAGTGGTTATGTTACACAGAAATGCACAGTCTCTGCTAATTTCCCCGTCCTAGGGAACCTTATCTTGGGCTCTAAAGCTGGGCCAAATCTTTGTTTAGACTCCAGGTCAGGCAGGGTCAGCAGCCCTTCTTTGCAGAAATGGTATGTCTCTCCCTGAACAGAGCCATGGATTGAGCTTAAAGGATGAGCTGAGTCTGTGTTTGGACTCCTGAATTGGGCCAGGCCAGCAGCTATGCACATCAGTAGTGCATGGTGGTATGCGTCTCCATGCCTAGCTGGAGCCTCAGGGTGCACTTAGAGGCTGGGCCGAATCTCTGTTCAGACTCTGAACAAGGCCAGCAGCTCTGTTCTGCAGATGTATATGGTGGTGGTGGGTGTTCCCCTGATTGTATAGAGCTTAGAGGATGGTCCACATATTTGTTCAGACTCCTGGATTGGATAGGGCTAATAGCTCTACTCCACGGAAGTGCACTCTGGTAGTTGGTCTTTCTGCCTGGTTGGAGCCTTGAGGTGGCCTCTGAGGCTGGGTAGGATGACTGGCTAGAGACTTAAGCCACGTAGAACTAACTGCCAAGTATCCTGGGAGTGATCAGATTGGCTTTGTGGGTGGACTATGGTGTTGGCTGGTATTTCTTATTGGACACCACTGCTGGCAGAAACACAGAGCCACCACCTGAATGCTGGTCACTGTATGCCCTGACTCTTTGTTTTTAGCTGACCCCAGGCAGTCTGGCTCTGCTGTTACCCCAGTGTACTGCATGAGGTGAGACAGAAGTGGGCCTCTGGGGAGGCATCATAGAATCGTGTGGGAAGTTGGTTGTCCACCTCAGGCTCTCTTTTCTCCACTGCAAACCATACATTTGGGGGACTCATCTCTGTGTGGTGTTGTAGCAGCATGGATTGGGAGAGGACACAGTTAAAGTGAGACAATTTCTCTTCTTCTTAAAATGTGTGTTTTTTTTTGTTGTTGTTCGTTTCTGTGGTCCATGAGGTGGTGTCAGTCTCAATCAAAAGTTTTGGGATTTTTACAAAGGTGTTCCTGTCTGTGGATTGTTGTTAGTTGGACTTTCTGTGTGTGGGGGACTGGGGTGGGGACTGAAGCCTGAGACTTGCTATTCTACCATCTTGCTGACCACTTCATTCCTTTTTATAGCTTAGAATAGCCCAATATAATATAATAATGTGCCACGTTTTTTATTCATTCTTCATTTTGTGGATTTGAATTATTTTCAACTTTTGACTCTGTTGTGAACAGTGCTGCTGTGAACATTTCTGTGCAAGTGTTAGTTTTAATACCTGTTTTCAATTTTTTTATATTCCTGGGAGTGGTATTTCTGCATCATATGGTAATTGTATGTTTAATGTTTTGAGAAATTTGCAGGTTGTTTCCCAATGTGTCTACCCCATTTATATACCCAGTGAAAAGCATGAGGGTTCCAATTCCTCTGCTCCCTCACTGAAACTTTTTATTATTTGTTATGTTTGTTATAGTCATCTTAGTGGGCATAAAGTTAGTATGAACCACATCCCATTGTGTATTTGATTGCATTTCTTGGATGAATAATTTTTGGAGCATCTTTTTACATGCTGCTATCTATTTGTTTATCTTATAAGGAGAAATGTCTTCTCAGATACCTTGATTATTTTAAAATTGGGTTTTTATTGTCTTTGTGGTTAAGCTGGAAGAGTTTTTTAGATACTCTAGATATCTGTGATATCAGATATATAATCTTCATTTTAAATATTTTACCCTATTTCTTTATGGTCTTCTTGGTTTCCAAGACCAATCAGCTGTTGATATCATTGAGAATTCCTTTATGTGATGACTAGCTTCTTTCTTGCTACTTTCTTTTTTCTTTTCTTTTCTTTTTTTTTTTTTGTGACAGAGTCTCACTCTGTGTCCTGGGTAGAGTGCCATGTTGTCATAGCTCACAGCAACCTCAAACTCCTGGGCTCAAGCAACCCTCCTGCCTCAGCTTCTCAAGTGGCTGGGGCCACAGGTGACCACCACAACACCTGGCACATTTTTCTATTTTTTAGTAGAGAGGAGGGCTTGCTATTTTTCAGGCTGGTCTCAATCTCCTGAACTCAGGCTATCCACCTGCCTCAGACTCCCAAAGTGCAAGGACCACAGGCATGAGCCACAGGGACTGGGTTTTCTTGCTACTTTCAATATTTCCTCTTTGGTTTTATTTTCCAACAATTTGATTCTTTTAGTCCATTGAGCATTGCTATAAAGGAACACCTGAGACTGGATAATTTATAAAGAAAGGAGGTTTATTTGGCTTATGGTTATGCAGGCTGTACAAGAATCATGGCCCTATCATCTACTTTTGGGGAGGGCTTCATTTACCCTGTTTCCAATCATGATGGAAGGTGAGGGGTAGCTGGCATATGCAGAGTCACATGGAGAGACACGAAACAAGAGAGACTAAGAGGGGAAGTGCCAAGCTGTTTTCTAAACAAAAACAAAAACAAAACCTTAGCTCTCGTGGTAACTAAGAAGAGTAAAAACTCACTCACTTCCATTCCCTGGGGAGGTCATTAATCTACCCATGAGAAATTCACCCCTATGATCTAAACACCTTCCATGAGGCTTCACTCCCAACATTGGGGTTCAAATTCCAACATGAGATTTAAAGGGTACAAGCATCTAAACCATAGCAATAATTACAATGCATTTTTATGTGAATCTTTTGAATTTATCCTGATTAGAATTTGTTGAGATTCTTGGATGTATAGATTCATGTTTTTCATCATACTGGGAAAGTTTTTTGCCACTATTTCTTCAAGTATTCTTTCTGCCTTTTAATTTTTCCCCTTTCCCTTAGAACTCTCATTGTGTCAATATTAATATGCTTGATGACATTGCATAAGTTTTAAGTTCTGTTCATCTTTTTTTCATTCTTTTTTCTTTCTGCTCCTCAAACTGTATACTTTCATTTGACCTGCTTTTGAAGTCACTGATTCTTTTTTATCTCTTGCCATTTCACAACCCCTGTTGAACCCATGTAGTAAATTTTTCATTTCAGTTACTGTACTTTTCAGCTCCGGAATTCTCATTTTGTTCCTTTTAACAAGTTTTATTTTATTTTATTTATTTATTTATTTTTTGAGGCAGAGCCTCAAGCTGTCACCCTGGATAGAGTGCTATGGCATCACAGCTCATAGCAACCTTCAATTCCTGGGCTCAAGCGAGTCTCTTGCCTCCGCCACCCAAACAGCTGGGACTATAGGCGCCCGCCACAATGCCTGGCCATTTTTTGGTTGCAGCTGTCATTGTTGTTTGGCGGCCCGGGCTGGATTCGAACCCGCCAGCTCAGGCGTACGTGGCTGGTGCCTTAGCCTGTTGAGCCACAGGCACCGAGCCAACAAGTTTTATTGCTTTACTGATGCTCCCTATTTCTTGAGATGCCATTATCCTGGTTCCTTTAGCTCTTTGTTTCCTTTATGTCTTTGAGCATATTTTGATTTAAAGTCTTGTTTTAGTAAGTCCAATGGCTGGGCTTCCTCATGAATCATTTCTTGTTATTAATTTATTTTTTCCTGTGACTAGACCACACTTTCTTGTTTTTCTATATGCCTCATAATTTTTTGTTGCCAACTAGTAATTTTGAGCAGTATAATTTGATAACTCTGGAGATCAGATGCTCCTCCCTCCCCAGGGTTTGGTACTTGTGGGTTGCTGTTGTTGGCCTATTTAGTGACTTTTCTAAACTATTTTTGTAAAATTTGCATCTTTTGCCATATGTTGCTACTGAAGTCCAAAACAAAAGAAAGGGGGGAAAGGAAAATAGGAAAGTCATGATGGCTGTGTTAAACAGTTTGATGAAAACATTTCAGATTGTATATGAAACCAGCACATTGTACCCCTTGATTGCACTAATGTACTCAGCTATGATTCAACAATTAAAAAAAAGAAAAAGAAAATAGGAAAGAAAAAGAAGGAAAAACTGGAAAAAGAAAAAAAATGCTATTTTAGTCTTTGCAGATTTTCTATTTGTTGATATTGGGGCATATTTTGAAGCTCAGCCAGCCTGTTTAAAATTCTGCCTAATATTTATTTCCTGTTTATGTGGATACTGACAGCCTGTCAGACATGAAATATTAGGGTGTTCTCAGGCCTTTCCTAAGCATGTGTCCAGGTTTGGGCATGCCTGTGGCTTTCTAAATTCCATGTTATATGCAGTATCTTTTTTTTTTTTTGATACAGAGTCTCACTTTGTCACCCTTGGTAGAGTGCCATGGTGTCATGGCTCACAGCAACCTCAAACTCTTGGGCTTAAGCAATTCTCTTGCCTCAGTGTCCCAAGTAACTGGACTACAGGTGCCTGTCACAATGTCTGGCTATTTTATAGAGCTGGGGTGTCACTCTGGCTCAGCCTGGTCTTGAACTCATGATTTCAGGCAATCCACCCACCTCAGCCTCCCAAGTGCTGGGATTACAGGCATGAAACACCGTGCTCGGCCCACAGAATCTTTTAAAAGACCTTATTTCCACATGTATCTCTTTTATCAATATCTGTTTTCCTTAGCTTTTTGTTCCATCCATTCACTGTTTTCCCTTGACCCAGGATGCTGAAGAGAATACCTGTGCTTTAAATGATTTCATCAAAATCACATGACGACAGGTGTGGTGGCTTAACCTGAATCCCAGCACTTTGGGAGGCTGAGATGGGAGGATTGCTTGAGGCCAGGAGCCCAAGATCAGCGTAAGAGTCAGACCCCATCTCTACAAAAATGGAAAAATCAGCTGGGTGTGGTAGCACCTGAATAATTAGCTACTTAGGAGGCTGAGGCAGGAGGATCATATGAGCCCAGGAGTGTGTGGGGTTGTAGTGAGCTGTGATTATATCACTCCACTCTAACCTGGGTGACAGAATGAGACAGTGTCTCCAAAAGAAGTCATATGAAAAGTTGCTACAGCCCTGAGAATGCTCTCATTCAGGAAAAACAAAGTCAAAAGTTTGTGCTAGTCCTTGAGGGAGCTGCCAGACAGGTTGATACCCATAACTATGATTTTTTGAGAATGAGGTCTATAGTACTTCCTCTGGCACTGGGAACTTGCACTAGGAGTACAGGCATCCATCCTCACAGTGGCCATGGTGGGTGGTAGGCAGGCAATTTTATTTTTTATTTTAATTTTTAATTTTTTAATTAAATCATAGCTGCGTACGTAGTACAATCAAGGGGTACAATTGCTGGCTTCATATACAACCTGAAATATTTTCATCAAACTGTTTAACATACCTTTCATGACGTTTTCTTAGTTATTGTATGAAGACATTTGTATTTAGTAAGTTTTGCCTGTACCCTTCTAAGATGCACCATAGGTGTGGCCCCACCAATTACCCTCCCTCCACCCCAACCTCACTCCTCCCCTCCCTTCCCATATTTTTGTGCTATAGATGGGTTATAGCCTTCATATGAGACCTTTAAATTAGCTTCATAGTAGGGCTGAGTACATTGGATACTTTTTCGTCCATTCTTGATATACTTTGCTAAGAAGAATATGTTCCAGCTCCATCCATGTAAACATGAAAGAGGTAAAGTCTCCATCTTTCTTTAACACTGCATAGAATTCCATGGTATACATGTACCACAATTTATTAATCCATTCATGGGTCAATGGGCACTTGGGCTTCTTCCATGACTTAGCAATTATGAATTGGGCTGCAATAAACATTCTGGTACAGATGTCTTTGTTATAATGTGATTT
>CAUYON010017396.1:0-15509 GCA_963573935.1 Arctocebus calabarensis
CAAATTATACATCCAGAAAAATAACCTTCAAGAATAAAAAAGGTTCAGATTAAGGAAAACAAATATAATTATTTACTAGCATGCTGAAATCCTACTTACTGCTTATTCCCATACTGCAGAAATTATTTCAAAAAATTGAGGCAGAAGGAATCTTTCCCAACATGTTCTACGAAGCAAACTCACCCTGATACCAAAACCAGGAAAAAAACCAACTACAATGGAGAACTTCAGACTAATTTCACTAATGAAAATAGATATAAAAATTCTCAACAAAATCCTAGCCAATAGATTACAACTTCTCATCAAAAAAGTCATACATCATGATCGAGTAGCTTTCATTCTAGGGATGCAAGGCTGGTTTAACATACGCAAGTCCATAAAGGTAAGTCCATATCAACAGAAATAAAAACCAAGATTATATGCTCCTCTCAATAGATATAGAAAAAGCATTCGATAAAATCCAGCATACTCTTCTAATTAGAACACTGAAGAGTTTAGGCATAGGTGGCACATTTCTTAAACTGATTGAAGACATCTATGACAAGCTCACAGCTAATATTTTACTGAATGGATTAAAACTGAAAGCTTTTCCTCTTAGAACTGGAACCAGACAAGGTTGTCCTCTATCGCCACTACTATTCAACATAGTGCTGGAAGTTCTAGCCAATACAGTCAGGCCAGAGAAGGAAATAAAGGGCATCCAAATGAGAGCAGAGGAGATCAAACTCCCTCTTTGCTGATGACATGATCTTATACTTAGAGAAGGATTCAACCACAAAACTCCTGGAAGTGATAAAAAACATAGCAGTGTCTCAGGATATAAAATCAATGTCCACAAATCAGTAAGTAGCCTTTGTATAAGTCAATAACAGCCAAGATAAGAAGCTAATTAAGAACATAATCCCCTTCACAGTAGCTTCAAAGAAAATGAAATACCTAGAACTATACCTAACAAAAGAGGGGAAGGACCTCTATAAAGAAAATTATGAAACCCTAAGAAAAGAAGTAGCAGAGTATATTAACAAATGGAAGAATATAACATGCTCATGCCTGGGAAGAATTAGCCTTGTTAAAATGTCTATACTTCCCAAAGCAATCTATAGATTCAATGCATCCCTGTTAAAATACTAACATTATACTTTGAAGACTGGGAAAATAAAACGATTCTTTGTTTTGTATGAAACCAGAAAAAAAAAAAAACCCTATATAGCTAAAGCATTTCTTGGTAGTAAAAACAAAGCCGGGGGCATCCCCTGACTTTAGGCTGTACTACAAGGCCACAGTGGTCAAAACACCATGGTACAGACACACACACACAAAAAGACATAGACATTTGGAACCAAATAGAAACCAGGAGATGAAACTAAAATCTTACAGCCACCTAATTTTTAATGACCAAAAAAATCACATACACTGAGGGAAAGAATCCCTATTCAAAGGATGCTGGGAAAACTGCATATCCACATGTAAAAGACTGAAACTAGACCCACACCTTTCTCCACTCACAAAAGTTGATTCAAGATGGATAAAAGACCTAAATTTAAGGCATGGAATGATAAAAATCCTCAAAGAAAGCATGGGGAAAAGTTTGAAGATATTGGCCTGGGGATAGACTATGAGGATTTCCATGGCAATTGCAACAACAAAAATAAACAAATGGGACTTAATTAAATTGAAAAGCTTCTGTACAGCTAAGGAGACAACAACCAAAGCAAATAGACAACCTACACATTGGGAAAGGATATTTGTGTATTTTTTAGTCAGACAGAAGCTTAATAACTAAACTTTACAGAGAACTCAAATTAATCAACATTAAAAAAAAGCCAATAGTCCCTTATATCACCATGCAAAATAGATGATTAGAACCCTGTCTAAAAGACAGACAAATGACTAAAAAACATGAAAAAATGTTCATTGTCCCTAATTAATAGAGAAACACTAATCAAAACCACCCTGAAATATTACCTAATTCCAGAGATAATGGCCCACATCACAAAGTCTCAAAGTTGCAGAGGCGGCATGGATGTGGAGAGAAGGGAACACTTCCATATTGCTGATGGGACTACAAACTAATATAACCTTTTTGGAAGGAAGTATAGAAAACTCTCAAAAAACTCAAACTAGACCTCCCATTTGATCCTGAAATAACATTACTAGGCATCTACACAGAAGAAATAAAAAATTCTTTACCATAAGGACACTTGCACTAGACTATTGCAGCTTAATTTACAATCACCAAAATGTGGAAACAACCTAAATGCCCACCAACCCAGGAATGGATTAACAAGCTGTGGTACATGTGTACCATGGAATACTATTCAGCCCTTCAAAAAGAAGGAAACTTGACATCTTTTGTATTAACCTGGATGGAGGTGGAATGCATTATTCTTAGTAAAGCATCACAAGAATGGAGAAGCAAGAATCCTATGTACTCAATTCTGATATGAGGACAAATGATGACCTAGTACATGGAGGAAGGGGAGAGGAAATCTTGATATCTTCTTATGTACATGTTGGTCCTCAAGAAGTATAAGACAATAGTATGGATGCATGTAATGTCTACATGGTGTAATTACCAAAGCAAAGGTCACATATTGGCTTCCCTTACCCAGTGGAAAGATGAGATCAGTATTCAAACATTTATAATAAACATTCAGAACAGGTATATGTGAAAAAAACCTGATACTTGGAATGCATTAACTTTATTTATATTTATCATCAAAACACATCATTCATGGAAAGGAAGATAATTTTATGCTATATTTTCATTTCTACACTAAAATAGGCATGTAACCATTATGCAAGGGTAAAAGTGATGTACATAAAAATGTGAGAATGAGGCAAATCTCTTAGGCATCATGCATACTGAAGAAATACTAGAATCAAGAGGAGGCTTTTTTAATAAGAAAGAAACAGATAATTTTGAGAATATAAACAGATACAAAGTAATTTCGCATTTTTTCAAAAGAACAGTCTCGAGCTCCAAAAAGAAGTTAGTGATCAATTTAACAGTACAGTAATGAGAAAGTTGAAACTTGGAGGATGGTAGGAAGTTTCTCAGTATAAAAGAAAGAGAATAGGCCTGAACACAGAACCTGACTTCACTATATATTAATTGTCACCATGGGCTCTGAATTTTAATGTCCATATATGCAACTTGGGCAGAATAACACCTGCCAGGAACATTATGCAAATGAAATAAGAGAAAAAGATAAATAGACCTATCACAATTCCTGACTTCCAGTGGACTCTCAAATTATGTTTACTAGTGACACATTGATTATTTTATGTTTTATTAGTAACACG
Organism: Arctocebus calabarensis; assembly: GCA_963573935.1. Lineage (NCBI taxonomy): Eukaryota > Metazoa > Chordata > Mammalia > Primates > Lorisidae > Arctocebus > Arctocebus calabarensis. The sequence goes on from CAUYON010017396.1 coordinate 3,307, forward strand.
TTGATTATCTATAGCTTCTCAGCTAATACTAACCAACAAAGTAGAGTTAGACAAGAAAGTGATTGTGATCTATAGGGAACTTGAACCAAATTGATTTGGGTTCAAGGAATTTAATAAACCACGTGAGAGTAATAGCAAAATTGTAATGGTGGTAGCCAGTGATTTGATAGTTTATCTGTGAAAACAAAGGAGAGGAAAAGGTGTAAATAAAAAAAGACCAACACATTTTAAGAAAATGACAGGAGAATTGCAAGCCACAGATGAAGAGAAAATATTTGCAAGATACTCTGATAAAGCACTGTTATCCAAAATATACAAGGAAATCCTAAAACGCAACAATAAGAAAATAAATGATCTAATTACAAAATTAAGCAAGAATTTAATTGACACTTCACAAAAGACATATAGACAGCGAATAAACATATGAAAAGGTGCTTCACATCATATACCATCAGGGAGATGCAAATTAAAACAAAAATATTACTACCCATCTATCAGAATGGCCAAGATCTATTGAATGACAACACCAATGCTCATGAGGATGTGAAACAACAGAAATTCTCATTCATTATTAGTGGAAATGCAAAGTGATTTATCACTTGGAAATACATTTTAGCAGTTTTTTACAAAACTAAACACTGGTACCACATGATGTAGATATCATATTCTTTGGTATTTGCCAAATGACTTGGACACCTATGTTCATAGAAAAACCATCCTGAGTACATTTCAGCAGCTTTATTTATAATTTCCAAAACTTGGAAGCAATTAAGATTATCCTTCAGGCTCGGCGCCTGTGGCTCAGTGGGCTAAGGCGCCAGCCACGTACACCTGAGCTGGCGGGTTTCAATCCAGCCCAGGCCTGCCAAAAACAACAATGATGGCTGCAACCAAAAAACAAAGGGCCAGGCGTTGTGGCGGGCGCCTGCAGTCCCAGCTACTTGGGAGGCAGAGGCAGGAGACATGCTTGAGCCTAGGAATTGGAGGTTGCTGTGAGCTGTAATGCCACGACACTCCACCCAGGGTGACAGCTTGAGGCTCTGTCTCAAAAAAAAAAAAAAGATTATCCTTCAATTGTTGAAGGAACAAATTAACTATGGTACTTCCAGATAATGGAATATAATTCAATACTAAAAAAAAAGGAGCTATAAAACTATAAAAAAGACAAAGCAAACTTAAATGCATATTACTAAGCAAAATAAGCCAATGTGAAAAGGCAACATGCTATATGATTTCAACTATACAATCATATAACATTCTAGAAAAGGCAAAACTATGGAGCCAGTAAAATAATCATTAATTGCCAGGAATTGAGTGAGGGAATGTATGAATAGGTGGACACCACAGAGAAATTTTAGGGTAGTGAAAAATACTCTATGTGGTACTCTAATTGTGGATACATGATGGTATACATTTGTTCAAACTCACTGAATATACAATACCAAGAATAAACTCTACCATAAACTACAGATTAGAGGTGATTGAGAGGTAGCAATGTAAGCTGATAAAGTGTGACAAACATGCCACTATGGTAGAGGATATTGATAATATGTGGAGGCAGAAAATCTCTATGTTTCCTCTTAATGTTGCTGTGAGCCTAAAATTGCTCTAACAATTGACTATTAGAAAAAATTAAAAAAGGAGAAAGGCAAAAGGAATACTGGGATATGAAAGATTTTACCTACAAAGCTGAAAATATTTTGTGTCTAAAAGAATAAATATCCTTTGACATTTTGTGTCCATCCACTCATCTATCCATCCACACATCCATCCTTTCATTTAATATTTCTTTTTAGCTTTTAGCAAACACATTAATCGCAACACTTGTATTAAGAAGTCAGAAACAATGTTAAATTTTCTTGACCATCTTGGGGCTTATAAAATATGAAGAACACACTATAATTATGTGAGATTTATGCTAAAGATTCAAGGGTGGTTCAAAAATACATAAATCAATAAATGTGATATATCACATCACTAGAATGAAGGACAAAACTCATGTGATCATCTCAATAGACATAGAAAAAAATTTCATACAATTCAACGTACTTTCATTATAAACACTTTCAACAAATAAAGCATAGAAAGAACATACCTCAAAATAATGAAAGCTACATGTGACAAATCCACAGCTGTCATCATACTGCATGGGGAAAAGATGAAAGTCTTTCTTCTAAAAACTGGAATCAAAGACGCCCACGTTCACAGATCTTATTCAACATAGTATTGGAAGTCTTAGCCAGAGCAAGAGAGAAAAATAAAAGGCATTCAAACTGGAAAAGAGAAAGTAAAATTTTACCTATTTGCATACAGCATGGTCTGTAATGTAGAAAAACTTAAAGACTCTGCCACAAAACTCTGAGAAGTGATAAACAAATTCAATACACTTGCAGTACAAAATCAACACACTAAAATAAATAACCCTTGTATACACCAATAAAAAATTAGCTGGGAAAAAATACAGAAAGCAATCTCATTTATAATAGCTACCAAAACAATAACAACAACAAACCAACAAAAACAAACAAACCTTGAAAATGAAATCAACTAAGGAAGTGCAAGTACTCAGCAAGAAAAACTACAAAACACTGATGAAATAAATTTAAGAGAGTACACACAAAAAATGGAAAGATATTCCATGGTCACGGATTGAAAGAATTAATTTTGTTAGAAATAACATTACTACCCAAAGCAATGTACATATTCAATGCAATCCTTATCAAAACATCAAAGACATTCTTCACTGGAATAGAAAGAAAACAATCTTAAAATTTAAGTGGACACACAAAAGAACCCAAATAGCCAAAGCAATCCTGAGCAGAAAGAACAAATTCAAAGCCATCACATTCTCTGATTTCAAAATAAACTATGTAGTTACTGTAACCAAAACAGAATGGTATTGGTATGAAAACAGACCCATAGACCAATGAAATGGAGTAAAGAATCCAGAAATAAATCTGTATACTTACAGTCACCTGATTTTCAACAAATCACCAAGAATATACATTGGGGGAAACTTCCATAAATGGTACTGGGAAAACTGGATAGGTACATGCAGAAGAATGAAACTAGATCTCCATCTCTTACTATATATATATATATATATATATATAAATTCTTACTATTTATATATATATATATAAATTCAAAATTCATTAAAGATTTAAATTTAAGACCTGAAACTATAAAACCAGTGAAAGAAACAGAGGGAAAACTCTTTAGGACGTTGATCTAAGCAAATATTTTGTGACTAAAATTTCAAAAGTACAGGCATAAAACCAAAAAAAATAGACAAGTAGGACTATTTTAAACTGAAAAGCTTCCTCACAACAAAGGAAACAACCAACAGTGTAAAGAGACAACGTGTAGAATGGCAGAAAATGTGTGCACACAGGATGTCCCAATAGTCACCATCCACAGGAAAATTAACAAACTCGTATTATATTCTGTATTATATTGATATTTTTAATTTTTTCATTTTTTTGTGGTTTTTGGCTGGGGCTGGGTTGGAACCCACCACCTCCGGCATATGGGGTCGGCGCCCTACTCCTTTGAGCCACAGGCACTGCCTTATTTTTAATGTTTTTGTATGAGCATGTAGAAAAATATTTTGTGAATATATCACAAAATTTTATAAGGAATATTTTGTGAATACAGGTACATTTAGCTATAATTTCCCATTTTCCCTATGTATGTACGTATGGCAACATGTGAGTTTAGAAATTTAAATTCATGAACTCATCCACTATATTCTTCACTGCTGAAATGTTACTATAGTCACCTTTGAAAAACTCTCCCTGGAGAAGCTATGCACCAACATCAGTACTTAGTCCACCTTTCCAAGCAATTGGAAAGTCCATTTCTTTCTCTGGAATGGCCATGAGAGCTATTGTTGTATGAAGCAGGACAATTAAGTTTGTGAACTCATCCTAGAAAAAGAGCTACATACTTCATTACCTAATATCACCGTGGTCACCTTCAAAAGTACTCCTCTTCAGAAACTATGCCCTGATGTCAGCATCTAGTCCACCTTTTGAAGCACTTTTTCTAGGTAGTGCAATACCTTAACAATGGAAAAAATACTACTTGTTATTTATTTGATTTTATTTCAAAAGCACAAATGTTTGGTGAGGAAAGTAAATCTGGTAGGAGGGATTTCATAGACGTGGGAAATGGAGGGTCACAAAGGTTACATAGTATCATCAAGGTCACCCAACAGATACACAGAGGAACTAGGACAGCAAGGCAGGTATTCGGGTTTCCATCCCACCTTCTTTTCCTTTCTTCATTCTCAAATGAGTGAAGGATGGAGAGGATTCTGATCCAATGCCTGCAAATCCAATGCCTGATTTATGGCATCTGTAAGGGTATTTGACCATTTCCCCTCTTCTAATGCAATGTCAATGATCACAAGATATTGCGATATCTCCATAAGGGCAAGGGAAAAAAATTAGTCTTTAATAGGACTATAACCCTAGTACTGATCACAGTGATGGCATTAGGCAAACACTTAGTATGTGTTTATCAAATAAATAAATGAATTAAGTAGATATAAAGACAATATCAAGCCCTTAAATCTCTAATAAGAATGAATTTGTTGCTTTGGCAGAGAAATGCTCACCTCTGAGAGCTTTAATTATCCTCCAGTAAGTTCTGGTTATGTGCTTGGACGCCTCTGGAATAAATATTTGTGTGTGTGTGTGTGTAAGAGAGAGAGAGAGAGAGAGTCAGTCTCACTCTATGCCCTGGATGCCTCTTGAATAAATTTCAGTTATATTTTTTAGTTGTTCATTGGGTTCCACTGTATATCATTATGTACATCTCTAGATTTGTGGTGGTCCCTTAAACTTCTTTCCTTGCAGGAAGAAATAGAATCAGTCATCAAGCACATGACCTGTTAGCCTGCAGAATAACCCCAACCCTGCACCACTGGCCTACCTCCAAGGAACCATGGAGCCTGATAGCTGCATTTGATTTTATGCCAGGCCGAATAACTAAGAATGAGGATTTGCTTTTCACAATTTAATTACACAGAGTTAAGTTCTTAGCTTTCTCCAGTTATTCACTTAAGATTAATTTAGTGTGACTCCTAAGGCTAGAATAACATAGTGTGGTACACCAAACAAAAGCTAACACATAGTGGGAAAGTTATATTTTTCTTATTATAAAAGGAGCAAGGGATATACTCTCTCACAGCAGAGCAAACACACTTGTTCCCTTGCTTGCCAGATGGGCATCTGAGGTTTCTGAGGTAGGGACTGAGCCACAGGGTGCCTCCTCACATTTATGAGGTTTGCCCTAGAATTCTAGGAGACAGATGGATCTGCAGGTTGGAACCCCTCAGCAATCTTCCTGGGAGTTGGCATGATTTCATTCAGCTAATTCCTGCCTCTGGTTGCTGCCCCTTTCTCTGCCCTTTCTCCCTCTGTTACCTCTTCACTGCCTATTTTTATAGCTCTTGCCATGCTCTATGCCACAGTAATAGTCTGCCCTAGAGACTTCCCTCTGAATCTCACTAACTGACTGCTTTCCTAGCCTCCCACGATTCTCTCTCCCTCCTTCATTTTTCTTCAATATTTTAGTCTGTAACAGGTCCATCTTGATCCCTTACGACCCCATTAAATTTCTGTTTATCCATGAGTGTTCTAGAAAGGGGCTGCCATGTATAAATTAATGAAAAGAAAGAAAAACATTATTAAAAGCTTCATTTCTGTGCCTAGTACTCAATGTGAAGAAATTGCTACTAGATTAAAATAAAAATGGAGGAAAGTACTTTGGCTCTCTGGCCCTTTGAGGAAGCATAGGGGTCCTCCTACCTGCTGCTGGCCTTTGGAACTCTGCAGATCTCAACTAATGTGGATGGTCTCATCTCACACTGTGAGACATGAGTGGATTTCCACCCATCATGACAGATTTGCCACAGAGATGATAATTCCCAGGCATCATGCCAGGAAAAGGTGATACAATTGTTTGGGGAAAACTGGTTATCTAATCTTTTATGTGGGAATACACAGGATTCAAGGGACAATCCCTCTAGAGGATTTGAATGTTATTCCCCTCTTACAGACTAACTCATCTCCCACAAAACTTCACTCAGAGTAGGCAGGTGCTCTTATGAAAATAAATACCTACAGGGAATGGGATGGCAGTGCCATCTCTCCCAAGTCATCAGGTGACAGGGAGGGATCTCTGGATCTTTCCCCATGTGGATTATTGGAGTGGATAGACAGCTAGAGATGCTACGAATTGGTGGATTGCTGCATTTGAGGTGTAATTCAAAACCACAGACTTTACTATAGAGTTTTTCCCCTGCCCAGCTGCACTGGCCGGTGGCCATCCCCTCCCTCACAGAGGATAGCAGTTCGCAATTCACAAAATCTAATTGATGAAAATTTAGGTGAAGTGTGAATTCCTAAGTGGAGTTTGATGACCAGAAAGGGGTGCCCCTTAGAGCCACAGAGAGCTAGGCAGCCAAAGGAAAATTGAGGGGAGGGGATCCCACCTGGGAAACAAACATTTTGAATTGTCCAAAATGGCAGACACCTTTTCCCAGAACATCAGGAGTAATTAAACAGACTGTACCATCCCTGCTGGGGAATACTGGTGAGGTCTGGCTGTTCAGGCTGAGCAGGGAACTGGGGCTCAATAGAGAGACTCTGAGCCACGGAAATTGGGGAAAAGATCTCCGTGCACTGCAGCTGTGGGAGCCGCAGCTGTAGTGGCAGCGGCAGCAGCTAGCCCCTCCCCCACAGCCAATTGTAGTTGCCATTTCGCGAGACAACGTGGGAACAGAGTGGAAAGATTTGTGAAGCATAGACTCCTGCACCGAGTTTGGAGGTTGGATAAGAGTGCCTCCTGGAACAGAGCACCTGAAGTGGGGTAACATTTAGGAAACAAACTTTTATAGAAACTCCAAAAATGGCTACTGGCCAGGTAGAGTGGTTACCATGGTAACAATGTAAACAATGTAAACTGTGAATAAGCCTGTGAACCACTTACAGTGCCACCTGGTATCCAAAAAGTATATTACATTACAAATTTATTCCTTCTATAGTTGATATCTACCTCATACGTATAGATGTGTATTTCTATATATATACAAGAATAATATTTTTGAGGTTGGTGCCTTTTTCTTTCCTCATCCTTTTCTTGGAGGAGCTATTGTTAATGTTTTATTTTTTATTTTATTTTTTATTATTTTTCTATTTTTAATTTTACTTTTCTTTTTTCTTTCTTCTTTTTAAACTCTTTTCCAAACACTACTTTTTTTCTTTCTCTCTTCCACTTCTTCCCTTCTAATGGTTTTTGAGAGTACTTATATCATATTTTTTAGAAGCATTTTTTTTCTTTTCAATTATTTTACAATTATCATTATTTTTATTTTAGATTTTGTTTTGTTGTTTTTTGTTTGTTTTGTTTTGTCTGTATGTCTATGTGTTTCTGAGTGTGCATGCATCTGTGGGTTTGTGTGTCTGGTAGCCTTTTTATCTGTTTATTAGTTCATTTGGTCTCAGTGTGATTGGTGTTCTGCTAAATCCTCAGGTTGGCTATTTTCCCTAGCTCCAATTTTCACATTCAACAAGAACAAGGGGGAACAGGGTACGACAGCTGATTGGAGCCAGCTCCCAACAAAGGCTCCAGTCTGGAGGGAGAGATAACTGCCAGAAAGAACCCAACAAAGATGAAGGAGGGGAGCCAAGCTGAGAGCTGAGATAGATAATTGCTCATCTTCCCTGCTGAGGCAAGCTTTGACCCCAAAGAAACTATTTTCAGTACAGATCTCATCCCAAAGAGGTTGTGTGGCCATCCCCTCCCCTAAGAGAGTTGCCTGCTTACTGTGTGATCTCTACTGGAAAGCAATAAACTGAGGCTTTCCTTCCTTACCCTACTGGAGGGAATTGCTGGAATTTAAGACTCCTTCTCAAGAGAGCCCCAACTGCGAGTCTAGGAACTCCTTGTCTGGTAGGAAATTTGAACAATTGTTTACCTTCCCACCTTGATCCTTCAGTCTGCCCCCCACCCCAGCCTGGCAGTCTAGAAGTCCAACTCCTCCAGAATCCAGATTGTCTGCTTTTCTTAGCTAGGATCAGGCATTGCATAGACAGTGGCTGTACAGTTGTGCTGTACCTGTGAATCCAGTAACTGCACAGAAACACATAGAGGGAAAGGAGACTGACCTGGCCCAAAGAAAAAGAGTATCTCAGCAGCAGAGGCTTGGGTTCCTGCGCTGCGAGTGGAGACTTGGAAGCTGCTGAGGTGCACAAACCTAAGAGGAGGTACCTCCCACCTAACTTCAGCATTAGTAGAGTGATCCTGCTGGGGTCTAACTCTGGACAGTCATCTCCCCAACTCTGTGGCCTTCCAGAGGGAACCAGACTTTGCCCTATAGGGATTCCAGTACTGCGGAACAGCGGCAACAAAGGTACAGTGGCCAAGGGAGAAATTCTTTTGCTGTCTAGATATCCTCAGGTTTGGACTGAGCTCAAGTGTAACTTTCTTCAGTTGCCATTGAGCACATGAGGCAGGCAGACCTCAGCCTCCCCTGCTGGATGGTCGTAGACTGTGGTAACCATGAGGAGGAGGCAACAACCTCACTTTGACTCTGGCAGGCAATAGCCCTGACACATTTGCTTATTGGACAGAACAGGGCCACAGAGACTGGGTTAACAGAGACTGCCAGAGAGACTACCAGAGACTGGGGTAACCGGAATCCAGTGGTGAAGGACAATCAAGGTGAGGTAAGAGGCTTCAACCCCCTGGCTCTACACCTCCTACTGGACATGCATTTCTGACTCCTCAGAGCACCAAAGGTGCTCAAATCACACTCGAGCTGCCAGTAGACCCCTAACATCTAGTTGCTGGAGTCCTCTTGAACTCTCCAGCTAGAGAGTTGGGGGCTGTTGCAGACAATTGGTTTGGAACTCCTGAATTGGACAAATTATTCAAGGACCCTCCAAGGTGGGTCCCAGGTTTTTCTGTAGTGGGAAGGTTTGATTGTCATCTTCTAGATATTACTAGTAGGGGAAGGGATGTCCTAGTTGCTTGTATTTAACAGAAGCTGAGACTGCAATCCAGGGTTACTGATTCACTAGGATTGGACAGAGATCAGCTGACTACAAGACAGAGGTACCTACCCCCACCACATCAAGCAGGCTTCTAGAGTCATAGACAGTAGTACTGTACAGGTACTTTGCAAAATTGTAGAGGAAAAGCTGTAGTTACCAGTCCCAGTTCCTAGGTGAAGGGCTGGTCAACCACAACCATAGAAGTTTCCAGTCCAATTTCACCTGACCTGCTCATTTAGCTAAATGCTGAAAAACAATCATGGGGCAGAATCAGTGGAAAAACTCTGGCAACCTGAATAAACAGAACAGTTCCTCTCCCTCAAGGAATGAAAAACCAGCAAATCCAGAGGATCTCATCCACAAACAGATAGCTGAGATGTCCAAAATGGAATTTAGAATTTGGATTGCAAACAAGATCAACAAAATGGAAGTAAAGATGGAGGTAGAAATTGCAGGATTAATTCAGAAAATGTCTCAAGAATTCAATCAATTCAAAGACAAAATGACCAAAGATTTTGACACATTGAGACAAGAAGTTGCAGCCCTCAGAGATCTGAGACATACAGTGGAAGCCCTCAGTAACAGAATGGAGCAAGCAGAAGAATTTCTGACACTGAAGACAGAGCTTTAGAATGCTCCCAAATGCTCAAAGAGGAAGAGAAATGGAAGGCAAAAATGGATCATTCTCTCAGAGAGCTCAGGGATAACTCAAAGAAAACCAATATTTGTCTTATATGGATACCTGAAAGTGATGAACTGGCTTCACAAGACACAGAGTCCCTTCTTCTTGAGATTATGAAAGAGAATTTTCCAGACATACCTTAGAGACTCTGAAATTCAGGTAGCAGACAGTTTCAGAACCCCAGCATGACTCAACCCAAATAAGACATCCCCTAGGCACATCATAGTTAACTTCACTAAAGTTAACATGAAGGAGAAGATTCTGAATGCAGCCAGATGCAAGAAATCCATTACTTACAGGGGGAAGAATATTAGGATAACTGAAGATCTCTCTGTTCAAACCTTTCAAGCTAGAAGTGAGTGGGCATTGATTTTAACCTCCTATAACAAAATAACTTCCAACCCAGGATCCTATATTCAGCCAAACTGAGTTTCATTTATGATGGAGAAAATAAATACTTTAATGACATCCATATGTTGAAGAAATTTGCCATAACTAAACCAGTTCTCCAGGATATTCTCAGACCTATCCTCCATAATGACCAGGGCAAACCTCCACCACAAAAGTAAACTCACTCAGAAAATTTGACCAAATTCCAAACTCCACAATGGTGAAAGGATCAAAAATACTCACTTCACTTTCAAAAGGCTTATCATTATTTTCAATTAATGTGAATGGTTTAAATTGACCTCTAAGGAGACACAGGTTGGCTGACTGGATACAACAACTTAGACCAGATATCTGCAGCATACCAGAATCTCATCTTACCTTAAAAGATAAATATAGACTCAAGGTGAAGGGATGGTCATTTATATTCCAGGCAAATGGAAAGCAGAAAAAAAGCAGATGTTGCAATCTTATTTGCAGATACAATAGGCTTTAAGCAAACCAAAGTAAGTAAAGATAAGGATGGACATTTTGTATGTGTTAAAGGTAAGACTCAAATTATGAAGTTTCTTTTTTTGTTTGAGACAGAGCCTCAAGCTGTCACCCTGGGTAGGGTGCCATGGCATCACAGCTCACAGCACCCTCCAATTCCTGGGCTCAAGTGAGTCTCCTGCCTCCACCTCCCAAATAGCTGGGACCACAGGCATCCACCACAACACCTAGCCATTTTTTCTGGTTGTAGCCGTCATTATTGTTTGGCGGGCCCAAGATGGATTCGAACCCACCAGCTCAGGTGTATGTGGCTGGTGCCTTAGCCGGTTGAGCCACAGGTGCCAAGCCATGAAGTTTCAATTATTAATATTTATGCACCCAACCAGAATGCACCTCAATTTATAAGAGAAACTCTAACAGACATGAGCAACTTGATCTCCTCAAACTCCATAGTAGTCAGAGATTTTAAAACTCCTTTAACAGTGTTGGTCAGATCCAAGAAGAAGCTAAGCAAAGAAATTTTAGATTTAAACTTAACCATACTACATTTGGATTTAACAGACCTCTAGAGAACATTTCATCCCAACAAAATTGAATATACATTCTTCTCATCAGCCCACATTCTTCTCATCAGCCCACACTCCACAATTGATCACATCCTAGGTCACAAGTCTAACCTCAGCAAATTTAAAAAATTAGAAATTATTCCTTGCATCTTCTTAGACCATCATGGAATAAAAGTTGAACTTAATAACAACAAGAATCTACATACTCAAACAAAAACATGGAAGCTAAAGAACCTCATGTTAAAGGATAGATGGTTCATAACGAGATTAAGCAGGAAATTTCCAGATTTTTGGAACAAAATGACAATGAAGACATGAATTATCAGAATCTCTTAATGGGACATCTCAAGCAACTGGAGAAGGAAGAATATTCCAATCCCAAACCCAGCAGAAGAAAAGAAATAACCAAAATTAGAGCAGAATTAAATGTAATTGAAAACAAAAGAATTATAGAACAGATCAATAAATCAAAAAGTTGGTTTTTTGAAAAGATCAATAAGATAGATAAACCTTTGGCTAACCTAATCAGGAAAAAAGAGTAAAATCTCTAATATCATCAATTAGAAATGCTAAACACGAAATAACAACAGACCCCTCAGAAATTCAAAACATCCTTAACGAATATTACAAGAAACTTTACTCTCAGAAATATGAAAATCTGAAGGAAATTGACCAATACTTGGAAGCACGCCACCTACCAAGACTTACCCAGAATGCAGTGGAAATGTTGAACAGGCCTATATCAAGTTCCGAAATAGCATCAACTATACAAAATCTCCCTAAAAAGAAAAGCTCAGGACCAGATGGCTTCACGTCAGAATTCTACCAAACCATTAAAGAAGAACTAGTACCTATATTACTAAACCTCTTCAAAATATAGAAAAAGAAGGAATACTACCCAACACATTCTATGAAGCAAATATCACCTTGATCCCTAAATCAGGGAGAGACCCAACAAGAAAAGAAAACTATAGACCAATATCACTAATGAATATTGATGCAAAAATATTT
>CAUYON010017399.1:0-21232 GCA_963573935.1 Arctocebus calabarensis
GACAGATATATAAATAGCATATAAGGCTCTTTTTTAAATCTAATTTTGGAATTTGTTCTTGCCAAGACTTGCCCATTTTCATTATTTTGATTATTATTATTATTTTTTTTTTGAGACAGAGCCTCAAGCTGTCACCCTAGATAGAGTGCTGTGGTATCACAGCTCACAGCAACCTCCAATTTCTGGGCTCAAGCGAATCTCCTGCCTCTGCCTCCCAAGTAGCTGGGACTATAGGCGCCCGCCACAACACCCGGCCATTTTTTGCAGCCATCATTGTTGTTTGACGGGCCCGGGCTGGATTCGAACCCGCCAGCTCAGGTGTACGTGGCTGGTGCCTTAGCCCGTTGAGCCATAGACACTGAGCCTATTGTATTTTTTTCTTTCCACCTCGTGTTAATTTACTCTGACTCTGTTTTGTGTTTGTTTTTACTGAATTATGAATGTCTTTCTGTTCACTTCGTTACCCTTGAACTTTTCCTTCTGCATATTTAACACAAAGTCTTCACTTAGCTCTGCCCTCCCTTTTTGGTACATGAGGACCGTTAGCCTGCCTGGCCTCCACATACCCCACAGTCCAACTTTGGTGGCCAGTGTTACAAGCTCCTCATTGTTCTCTCCAATTGGTCGTTATTATGATTGATATAGACTCCTAAGGTTTGGTTAGGTTTTGTTTCTAAACTGTAAAATACTGAAACGTGAGCACAGTTCATTATAGTTCTCAACATTACAGCAACGTTCCCCAGAGGACTAGAGTGGGATTAGTGGTGGCACACTGACTAGGACAGTCTAGAAGTTGACGTTGCAGTCCAGATGTAAGGAAAGATCAAAGCTTGAGATGCTGCAGCGCTATTGTCACCAAGCACTTCTGGGAATCACTAATTTGCCATTTTGTGGGGATAAGGGGAACTGTTCAGCAAAGATCGCTGTCACCAAGTTTTCTAAACAAATGCAGTGCATTATAAATCCAGAGACATGTTTTTGTTGAAAAATTGGAAGGCAGATTTAGAGAGTTCACTTTTCTCAAGATGCAAAATGTCCATTTTTCAATCAGCTGCATCCTTTCCGTCCTTCCCGGTATGCTTGTTTCACTAAACACCCTGAGGTCCAATTCTATTGCTGTGACTTCAGAACTTGCTATCCATTCTTTTATTTACCAAAGTGGGCTATATAGAGTTCCATAGAAATAGTCTGTTACAAACAGAAAAGCCATACAGACCTCTGCATTTGAGCCAGGGATATCTTAGTAAAATGTACAATATGCAAAATTTTATCTCCAAAATTAAAAAAAAGTTAATGGGTGATAGCAGTATGAGTCCTCAAATGCTTAAAGCTTTAATCAGATAAATGGATGGTTACAATTAAATTTGAAATTAACCTGAATGCCAGCTTCTAAGGGTACTTCACCCAGTCCATGACTATCCCCCACGTGATGATATAGTGATGCCTCATTAATTCAGACTTAACTAATGGGGAATTTCAAAAACTTAAACCAAGTTGAGGTAACTTGGCATTTTATATAAGCAATAGGTATCCTAAATCAACTATTTTTTTAAAAAATGGAAGATGAGATGTTTTAAGGTGTGTCCCAAAGTACACTATTCTCAGATTTCCTTAAGCACTTGAACAATGCCCATACACATTCAGGGATGGATATGTTTCTCTTCCATGTGGTGGAATTGAGAATTTACCAAGCACCATTTGCAGAACACAGAGGCTCTAGATGACTTCTTTACAACACCTAATTTTGTCTTTCACAATTCATATTTTCTTCCATTTGTCCACATTGGATGATAAACTAAACCATATAGATTATACCAGCACAGTAAGCTGCTGTCCTGATCACAGACTGGGAATTCACAGATCAAGCTTTTTCTCTTTAAGTCTGTCTTTTCTGCCTACTGAAGAAAACATTTCAGCTCCTCAGGGTCCTTGTTAGAAAGCTCTTTTGCCATTTTATGGTGTAAATCTATTCCCTTTAACTATACTATCAATTAATTTCTATGGCAACACAAAAGCTCTTTAGAAGTAAAGTTGTACATATAAGCACAATGCCTAATAGCTATAAAGCGCCTGAGTAAGAGAAACTTAAACTTTAATCACATACAAGAATAAAAGACCAGCACTTGGAAAGCTGACACCATCATCCCACAGATGGCAGAGAACTTGGATCCCACTAGGAGAAGGTGGCTCAGCTCCACTGCTGAAGTGGGAAGCACTCAAAAGATATCCATCTGAGCTCTGTTAAATCGCTCACCTGCAAATAACACTTTCAAGATATGCTATTTCTCTGGCTTGGATCATTGCTGCCTTGTTTTTTCTAAAGTTTTCAGTTTAAAGTTGAATCCACCAACAAACTCCTTCCTTGGATTGCCCAAAGACTGGTCAAGAGTGGTTAAGTGAGAAGTATCTGTGGCCGAGACCGAAGGAAGAGGAGCAACAATTAATTGTCCAATGTCAAGGTTGGGAGGGTTTCAATAAAATTCAGGCAAAATAAAAAATTACTTTTAAAGGTCTTCTCTCACCCATCTATTAAAAAATAATGGGAGACTGTCCCAAGTCATGGCATGGCTTGGGTCAGATACTCCTGCCACCCTTCCATCAGTAGACCTCACCGGGAAGCCACACACCAGAGTGGTTGTAGATTTCTCCTGTGATGTTCGGCCCTCCGAGCTGGAGTCCAGGATCCTGACCTGGCCTCTTCATGGCCTTGGGGTCCAAGCCTGTGGCTGAGGTAGGTGGATACCTGTGGACACGGGGGTGGAGGTCCCCTGCATAAGGAGGGAGGTGGTCAGGGAAGGCGGGGGCCAGAAGGCAGCTGCTCTGGGCACACAGGATCGTGACGTGAGGTGTGGAGTGCTTTATGACTACGGGCAGTCTTTGTCCCAGTGGTGAGCACTCCCTCTGGGATGGCCGTGCACTATGATAGGCTCCAGGTTGTGGCCTGCTGGTTGACCACTACCCCTTTGTCTCTTCTCTGTAACAGAAACACATATGTTGGTGCATAGAGAATCCAAATTAGAAGGAAGGTGAGTGGTGCGGCACAGTGGGGAGAACCAGGCAGGCCTAGGTTTGTCTCTGCCACCTACTAGCCTAAAAGACTTGGGGCAAGTCATGAAACCTCTCAGGTCCTCAGTTTTCTCAACTGTGAAATGGAAAGAATAATACCTACCTTACACAGTTGTAAGTTCTGGAGATCGTGCATGTGAAGTGAGTGCCAGGTCCTAAAATGGTAATTGTGATTGCTTAGAGACAGAGATTCTGGCCAGGTTCCATCATTCCTGAGGATGATCACAAATCTCACTACAAACGAATTATTAAAACTGCGTTCGAAGGGTCAGGAGAAAACTTCTAAACAAGGATCAAAAATGTTTTCATATAGTAAACGAGAAAATATCATGAATGTTGTGTCAATCAGGTTGATAAAATATCTCAGATTGCATGTGAAACCCCCACCCCATGGTTGAACTAATGTACACAGCTGTGATTCAATAAAAAAAAAAAAAAGAAAAGAAAAAAAAAAGAATTACATCTGGGCTTCACATTCATGTTTTTTACTTCTGAGAAACTCCAAAGCTTTGCGTTTTTGGAGGCCCAGCAGGGTGCTGGGTCTTCGGGTTATGAAGCAGTTTTGAAGGTTTCATAACTTTGATGGACAGCTGGTCTCTACAAATTGTACAAAGCAGGCTTGGAGACGTGAATCCCCTGTCACGATGAACCCACACTGTAAGTAGGACTCTGTATTTCCTTTGAAGTGCAGCTTTCATTTTGTTGGTGGTCTTAGAGTCTTCTGCTGCCTCACCTTTGGGTTTTTCCCCCTTTTCAAAGAAACTCTCTAGGAACATTTGTTTTTTTCTCATTTTTGCTGGGATCAGCGGACCAAAACTGGCTGAGACAAGTGGACAGAGTGAGAAGGAGGCAAGGACAGAAGTGGAAACTAAAGCAATAGGCAGGCCACAATCAGACTAAGATAAGGACTTAAATCCACCACTAGAGGCAGCCTCGTTGTCTCTCGCCCCTCACTGAAAGCACATTTTTTTTTTTTTTGCGGTTTTTGGCCGGGACTGGGTTTGAACCCACCACCTCTGGCATATGGGGCTGATGCCCTACTCGTTTGAGCCACAGGCACCGCCCCACTGAAAGCATTTTGAAGTGAGTCTGCAAGCCACTGATTTGTTATGGTCATGCTGTCCAACCTCTCTGCTCAAGGCAATCTGTATTCGCAGCCACTCCCACTGCCAGCATCACCGCCCAGCTCCTCCTCAGATCATCAGGCACTAGATTCTCCTACAGAGGTGCAACCTAGATCCCTCCAATGCCCGGTCTACAGGAGGACTCGTGCTCCCGTGAGACGCTAATCCCTCCACTGATCCGACAGCGGACGGGGCTCAGGCAGCCATGGGAGTGGTGGGGACAAGCTGGACCTAATCCTGTAACTGGATCTGAGCCTCAGTATAACCCTATCATGGAAAGGCTGGAGTCCACTGAGGGAGAAAACAGCCTGTATTCAAGACCTAACCAGCATGTACCAACAGAGGGCAGGTGGGTAGGTACAAGATTGTATCCTGAGGATTCTGGATTAAGGAGGGTAGAACATAAAGTTGGATGAGGAAGAGTTCATTAATATGGGAGCACTCAACCATTACCTGGACCTAGTCCTCTGGCAGACAGTCCTGAGAGATGGCGCTAAGACAGAGATGGAGAGTCTTCAGAGTCATGGCCCTTGCTAAGGGAAAGACATTTGCAGGGCTGGGCAGCTCCTGGACAACTGCCTGTGGGACGGCAGAGAGCAGTTTCCAGGATGATAAGAAATGAAGCTGGGCGGTGATGCTGCAGGAGGATAAGAAATGTCTCAGCCGCACTGAGCTCAGAGAGGGCCGTTCCCCAGCCAGGGCTGTGGTCCCGAGATGAGACTCTGCTGCGGACGGTGCTCCTGGTAACAGTGCGGAAGACGTGATGGGAGGTGAAGTGAGAGCAGCAGCAAGGCAGGAGCTTAGTGTAGTGAGATTAGAGCAAGAAGTGGGAGGTAGATGCGGGTCTCCGGGAGACAAACATTCCAGAAAGCTGGAGATGATCCTAATGGCGATGCAGGAACCTGCGATATCAGTGAGTATTTGGGAGGCACAGGGAGCTGGGACATGCCAGAACTTCCTGTCCAATGTAAAGGACAAACCACTGCCTCAGACGCCGGCCACCAGGGAGGAGGAAGCACTAAGCTTCTAGTGAGCTCCCTGGGTTGTGGAGGCAGCATATTCTCCCATCAGGGATACAGCAGTGTCTCAAATACCAGGAGACATGAAAGGTTGTCATCTTTTAGTAACGTCAGAGCAGAAAAATGGTTCTATAGAAGTTCTGAGTTACAATGCAGGTGGCCCTGCCCATTGGGAGGGACAGGACGAGCCACACTACCAAGTGGGAGAGGAAAAAGTGTGGTGTTGGGTTCATCCACGGATCAGCCTGTTCTGTGTCTGGGCCAGAAGTGAACTCTGTGACGGGCTCGTCTGCGTGATGCTGACGGACAGCAGTGATGGACAGTGTGGGGCAGCATCTGGAGTCACCTGGTCACTGCACCGTCCACTTTGATGGGAAAAGTGAGTGGTGAGTGTAACTGACTTGACTGTTCACTGTGGAATCTGAAGGAGAAAGGTTGGAACGTCAGGAACTGGGGGGTCTAAGAGCAAGGAACATGGATGGATTCACTCTCCACTCACGTGGGTGTGAAGTGTGGAGACTGTCACATCACATGACGTCATCATGAGAAGCGTTTACCACAGAGACGTTCCCAAACACTGAAAACATGAAGGGTGACTCCCAGACACAGAACCGCGAGTAGCGTGGTGGTTGCCGGCAGCAGGAGGGACGGGGGATGAGGAGATTCCGGCTGAAGGCACGAACTCCCGATTGGAAGGTGGGCGAGTTTCGGGGATCTGGTGGAAGCACAGGGGCTGTATTAACAGCACGACATCACGTGTGGGGAATTCGCTAAGAGAGACTTTAGGGCTCTCACCAGTAACTGTGAGCTGACGAACGTGTTCATTCCTTCCCTGTGGTAATCATGTCACAGTGTATATGTCTATCAAATCATCCACGGCGCGTTTTACAGATACGCAGTTTCATTTGTCAATGATACCTCAACAGAGCTGAGAGGGGAGATAGGAGGATTTGGCCGGCTGAGGTCAGCCTGGCTCCCAGCAGCCCAGCACTCACTGATGAGGAAGGGGCCGTGTGATGGAAGGAACGTTTGTCTGCTCGGGGCCCTGAGCCCCAGCCCTGCCTCACCAAAGCCTATCTAGCCACTTCCATTGTCAAATGTCCAGACTGCCAGGAATGGACACCACCAAGTCCTCTTCACAGGATACATCTCACGAAGCTCACTTCCAGGGGCCAATTGCAGATACTTGATCTTTTCTACTTTTCGAGGGGGCAGTAACTTACCCTGCACAGAGCCAGCATGCATTCTAAGTATGGGCTTCCCTCTCTTCCTCACAGAGCACCATTACCGGAGGTGTGCAGGGTTCGGCCCCCAGCATAGGATCACACATAATATTCCATGGACCTACAGACGCTCTAGAGCAACTGTTCTCAACCTGTGGGTCACGAGCCCTTTGGGGTCTCCTGCAGATCAGATATTTACCTTACGATTCATAACAGTAGCATAATTACAGTTATGAAGTAGCAACGAAAATAATTTTATGGTTGGGGGTCACCACAACATGAGGAACTGTATTAAGGGGTCACGGCCTTAGAAAGCATTAGGAAGGTTAAGAACCGCTGCTCTAGAATCTAGAGCAGGGGTGTCCAACCTTAATTTTCCCACCAAACATTGGAATAGTAGGAGTGTCGTTTTGGGCCACACATTAAATGCACAAATGCAGAGGAAAGTGGATTAAAAAAATTAAAAAGGCATACATGCATACTTTATAATATCCGATACTATAAAAATGTCCTTATAAAATCAGCATGTGGTCACAGGTTGGACACCCGGTCTAGAGCAAGGGAAAAGTGGCAGTGGACACATGGCCATGGGATCCACTGGGTACCTCCACAAGCCACTCAGCCCAGCTGGCCTGATAGAGGACAGAGGGGGGCATCAGGGAGACCCAGCAATGTGGCCTCATCCTGGGACACGGCATATCCTGTGTGTGACTTAACCAGCGCTTGTGAGGAAGCGCTCCATCCTCTGTATTTGGAATGCCTGCATCTAAGATCTAAGGAGAACAGTCTGGAGTGGTCTTATTCCCATTTCTCCCACTGACAGGAAATCTGTGCTTCTCACACCTGCAGGGTATAGGCCCCAACGCCTGAAGGGAAGGGTTTTCCACACCAGACATTAAGCTGCCCGTCAACTTGGACATGAAGTTGTTACCTGATCAACACAGGCTCCACATATGAAGAGACAAAAAGCAAAGCAAGACATCACCAGGCTCATCAGTTCAATTCACCTTGGTGACCAGGAGTCAGGAAAACTGCTGTCAGAGCCTGGAGCCGGGAAGAGTGTTACCCAGCTGGGTCTCTCTGGATCTTCCCAGCTGCTGCTGGTGATGAATGGATCAGTAGCCATGGACCAAGAAGGGCCTGGCAACCATGAAATCAGGCCTATAAGAGGCCAGATTCTGGGTCACCCCCCACAAGGTAAGCCACCTAGACCAGCACTTGTGTCAACCAAGGGAATGGAGGCGGTTTAAAGAGATGGAGGCGGATGGAGATAAGTTTCAGTGAAGCCGCAAACCAGCTTCAGCAGCCATGGCTGCCTCTCACACTGCCAACGTGCACTTCTGAGGCTTCCCAGGGAGAGCCCCCATCACAGGTGTGAAGGAGCTGCCCGGAAGGTGGGCCCAGCGATGCCACCGTGGCCTCTGTCGAATATTAATGTGCACCGTGCACGCCTCTCCACTCTCAGCTGCTGAACTTTCCTTCAAATGAAGTCAGTTGCCTTATCCAAGCCCATGCTCCCTCCCTGGAACACGTCCTTATCCAATGACGAGTCGCTGCTGGAACATACAGGACCACCCCGCCGCTGTGACTTGAGACAACGCTGAAGGCCGGTTCAGCGCCAAAGTGCTCGCTCCAGAAAACAGGCAGAAATCTCTGCTGTGACCCCATCACGGTGCAATTTCCTTTCCCGCCATGGGTGTGGATTCCAAGAATAACCCCGACAAATGCCCTGCCTTCTCCTCAGGGACCCCTGCCCCACCACAGAATTAGCTGTTATGATTATTATTTTTACTGGGTACTTAAAATATGAGGCCAGACAATTCAATTGGTGAACTCAGCCTAAGAAAAGTGCTAAGACCTCACTGCTGCATAGCACTACGGTCACACTACGGTCACTTTCTGGTACTCCCCTGGGCCACCTGGTGACTATAGTGACATTCAGCAGTGAGGTGCGTAGCACTTTCTTAGAATGAGTCACCAACTTCATATGACAACAGCTCTGATGGCCATTCCAGAAAAAGAATTCCAAAATTGCTCTGAAGGGTGGACGAGGGGCCGGCAGTGGGGCAAATCTCCCCAAGGGGAAGACCCCCAAGGTGACGCAGTGACATTGAGCAAGGATGTACGTAGCACATCAGCATGAACTAATGAACTTAATTGTCTGATGTCATGTGTTCATTTAATTCTACCTTGAAAAAAAATAACTGTAAAGTTAATCTTATAGTAAGCTCATTACAGTTGAGGAGACCCAGACTTAGAGAAAGGAAATACCGTTCCTGTTACCATAAATCCTGTAACCGGTGGGGACAAGATTTGAACTAGATCAGCCAATTTCTCAAGCCTCTGAAGTTTAATGAGCGGCAAAGTATTATTATTTGAGGTAACGGCATGAACAAGCGTGTGTGCTTGTATGTGTATATACATACCAGTACATACATGACGTGTACTGAGCATTTCGTGAAGGGCGGCAGTGAATAGTGCCTGGAGCTTGGAGGCGTGAGAGAAGGTAGGAAGAGTCACATCAGAGAAAGAGAGAAGGGTACAACTGGAATAAGCCACGAGGACCACATCCAGCATGGATTTACCCCCAAATTGAACCAGTTTTGTAGAATTCTCCTCTATTCTCCTCTCAAAGAAAGAAAAATAGTAAGGCTTTTTGACAAGGCAAAAGCTGATGGAAAAGTTACATTTGCCCCTTAATTCTGTTATGTCTTTACCAGGCATGAGAAATGGCAGGGCACGGAGGGAGACGGGTATAGCTACAGCAGAGAAAGAAACCCAAAACCACCTCTCCGGGGGCACATGGGGTTGGGGTGCAGGGTGTGGAATGCTCCACCCCTCCTTCTGTGTTTACTCAGCCCTGGGGCTGAGGTTTGCCATGGAGTTGTGACCTTTATAAGGGGTTTGCTTAATGACAGAATTATTCAGCTGCATACCTCACCCCAATTAGAAAGAGGCTGTTTGGATTCTAATTGACCTTGACACAAGTCTGCTTAAAGAGATTCCCCAAGAATTATAGAGCTACTTTCAGAGTTTGACTTGGCTGGGAATATGAAATGTAACACGGTTTTTCGAATTTTCTGCACTTACCATGAAACGACCAAGCCACAGGTATCAAACATGCTTTATTTTTGTGTTATAATCACATTACAAATTGAACATTTCCACATGTGCAAGTTGGCAGACCTGAAACGGATGACCATGGAGACTGTAATTACATATATCAGGCATATATGGCCTATATACTTTTATTCACACAAAAGTGTATTTTGCCCAGTCCCCAGACATCCAAGTCTAGTGTGTTTATAGGATGTAAAACCATCATCCTACGTACAAACCAAAAAAAGGTGTATTTTTAAACAGTTATTGCCAGGTCAGGTGATAAGTCGACATAATATTTGGAGGGTGTAAATACCAGGAAGGGATAGAGATTCCTAAGCTAACCAGAAGGAAATGACTAACAAAAATAGGCTGAAATCAAGAAGAATATAATTCGGGCTAAATATTAGGAGAAGAAAAAATAAGCTTCCTGGCTACAATAACTGTTAGGCTATGAAATAATTCTTCAGGGAAGCGGAGATCGCTTCCTTACCCAGGACTTTGGAAATGAGGCGTGTGTTCTTGGAGTCTCTTTACAACAAGCAGTTTGCTGGGGGAGAGGAAGGAGATCTTTTCCACTTGTATTTTCTGTGACTTGATATTAAGGGAAAGTCTCAAAAATAATCATGTAATTGCCTGTTCAGTGCTCACCAAACTGCCTGTGAGCGGGATCCTGTGTTTACCTTGTAGTGATCGCTATGTCTCCTGTTCCCTCACAGCCAAAACAATCCCACACTCACGCGGTCTGCAGCAACCAGGAATTATTTTTCTTTACTCCAAAGTCAGCTTAGTCCTCAAGGCCATGCAGGGGACCTTTCACTCATTTCTGAGCATCTCCCCCCACCACTGCAATGCAGATTTTCTTAAAAAATGCAACTAGCTACATTGGACGGGATTGCGTGTCTCAGCCCTGTCTGCTCACGCTCAGCAGGAACTGTTTTCCAGTTCACAGGGAGAGAGAGCCGGGAGCCTGAGCACCATGAACTCCTTCTGCAAACTCACCTGCAGCACTGTCTGTCCCCATCTCAGGGGACCCTCTCCCAGCCCACCTGTGCACTCACTCCCCTCCTCTCAAGCTCTCAACTACTGTCAAAACCAGGCTTTTCTTCCCCAGGTGGGGAAGCTGATTAAAGCACCCCCAATATCAGCGGGCTCAAGGGCATCCACATTGTGGGAGGCGCAGTCCATAGGTGGGGTGGGGCCGGCCACAGTGGACCCTGGCAGAGACGCACGTGTGGACAGTGGACGGCGCAGAGACGCACTTGTGAACACAGTGTGGACAGTGGACAGTGCAGAGACGCATGTGTGGATACAGTGTGGACAGTGCAGAGACGCATGTGTGGACACAGTGTGGACAGTGGACAGCGGCAGAGACGCACGTGTGGACACAGTGTGGACAGTGCAGAGACGCATGTGTGGACACAGTGTGGACAGTGGACAGCGGCAGAGACGCACGTGTGGACACGGTGTGGACAGTGGACAGTGCAGAGACACATGTGTGGACACAGTGTGGACAGTGGACAGTGCAGAGACGCATGTGTGGACACTGTGGACAGTGGCAGAGATGCACGTGTGGACACAGTGTGGACAGTGGACAGTGGCAGAGACACACGTGTGGACACAGTGTGGACAGTGGTCCCTGGCAGAGATGCATGTGTGGACACAGTGTGGACCATGGACAGTGGCAGAGATGCACGTGTGGACATGGTGTGGACAGTGGACCCTGGCAGAGACGCACGTGTGGACAGTGGCAGAGATGCACATGTGGGCACAATGTGGACCGTGGACAGTGGCAGAGATACACGTGTGGACATGGTGTGGACAGTGGACCCTGGCAGAGACGCACGTGTGGACAGTGGCAGAGATGCACATGTGGGCACAGTGTGGACCGTGGACAGTGGCAGAGATGCACGTGTGGACATGGTGTGGACAGTGGACCCTGGCAGAGACGCACGTGTCGACACAGTGTGGACAGTGGACAGTGGCAGAGATGCACGTGTGGACCCGGTGTGGACAGTGGACCCTGGCAGAGACGCACGTGTGGACACAGTGTGGACTTATGGCCTGGTGTCCACACATGTGTATCTTTACAGGGCCCCTCACAGCTTGAAGGTTACAGGATGGGGAAAGGGCGAGGGGGCTTCCTCGAGGGTACAGAGGCCTGAGGACGGCATCTTTAAGCCACCATATTCCAGAGCAGGACTTGGGGGAATCCAAGAGTTTGATAATCAAGCCTGTGTGTGCAAGTCTCTGTGGAAGTGCACTGATGGAGGTAGGAGCATACGCAGCGTGCCCACAAGGCTCGCGTGCGATTTAAAGCAGTCTGCTCTGTTAGCTGTGCTGATCGGTGTTAGGCATGAGGCACGTTCACCCCACTGGTGCTCTTGCCACCTGGAGCAGCTGTGATCTGGCTTCCTCATCTACCTCTGTCCTGTAACACTCGGGGCGGAAGTCCATGATGGGCCTTCCCCGGGTCTTCCCACCTGATGCTGGTGGCCGGTGCCTCTTCCCACCCCTGCCTCATCAGCACTCGGCCGTCCCGGCCATCCAGGCCCCCTTTTCCTCTGACACTTCCCCCTTGTGGATTGCACGTGGCTGCTGTGTTGTCTGTCATGGAAACGGTGGCCTTTCCTGAAATTCTGTCTTTGGACTTGTTTTCTTCTGAATATTTTTCCTTATCATTTATCATGACACTGATGAGTCTTACGCTAGACCCAGTTTCCTATATTCGGACAGTTCTTTGTAACTATTCAGCAGGTAACAGTGTCTGAACATCTCACACGGACCTCAGAACCCAGATGGCCAAACTGAACGAATTCTTCACTCTGCACACATTTCTCCTGTACCGTTTCTTTCTTCTATAAAAGGCACTACCAAGCAAAAATCGAACACATATTCCTGAATCCTCCTTCCTTTTGTCTCATAGTGACTCTGTCTCCAAGTACTATTACTATTTTTATAAACCCACTTGATACTGTCACCCCCTTTCTTTCTGGACAACTGTTTTCCATCTTAAATGCACATTCACCCTTTTTCCTGTGACAACTGGAACATTCTTCAACTCAACGTTTATCACGTAGTGGGAGGAGAGTCATCAGTGCTTATGGCAGACTCTGGTGGGTCATGACCAGCACTCTTTAAAAAATGAAAAGTATAGAATGGAATGAAACTGAATAGAAAATGGAATGAAGGGTATGAGTTACACGTCACAGCCCTTGAGACTCCGGACTCATTGATACGCATGTATATGCTCAATTATACAGGTTATATGCATGACCCAGGCTGCAACTAAAAAAAAATCACTTTTTTATTCTGGGCATGACGACTGTAAAATGATCCAGAACCACTGATTTTATTGCTGTTTCCAGTCTTGACCACTGTAGAACTCTCCCCTGGTGTGGGCGTCCAGTATCTAGACCTGATCCCGTCCAGGCCCCACTAAGCTCTTCCTTGATCAGCTGCGAGACCAGTCCACGCTCTTCTCTTCCTCCATCTGAGGAATGCGGTCACCTGGCTTCTCCAGCCTCGCCTGCTGTTCCCTCCTGGCTCACACAACTCCATCCAAACTGCACGTCATGCTCTGTGCTCTTCCCCAGCTCTTTCCTTCCCCTGGGATTGCCTTGCCTCACTGCCAGTCTCATTAGGCCGCACCCCATCCTTTCCTGCTCATCTTACTGGTGTCTGCATAGATCCTGAGACGTCCTCTGTCAGAATTCCGTGCGTGTCTGTGGACGGCTTCATGGTAGTCAACAAGGTCTTTGCACTTTTCCCTGTACATGTATGTGCAGGAACCACAAGCCCCTCCATGGCCTCCCATAATTAACATTTTCATGTATTTCATTCTAGTGTATATGCTTTTATAAAATGTTAACGATGGCCTAAAAAGACAGTTCTGTTTCAACATGGCATCGCCACAGCTTCCCAGGCCATCTCATTGTTTCTGTAGCATAGCTTTGTGAGTTTCTTTAGAAAAATACTACTGAGATATTTTTACCAGGATCATGACATGGCTAGACCTGTGATTTGAAAAATAAATCTGTTAGTGCTACAAATGGCCGATCAGAGTGTGAACAGACAGGAACCAGAGAAACCAGCAGAGGCCAACTTGATCAGCCGCAGGAGAGACAGAGCCAGTAGCAGCACGGAGCCAGTGAAGAAAAGAGAGAAGGTGGGGGCCTGGAACAGGTGCCAGAGAACTCTGTGGGGAGGAACCGCCAGCCACGGTGAAAATGCGTGTGGCAGATGAGATGGAGGCCGACGTAGCATCAGAGGATACTGAAAACCAAAGTACAGAGGAAACATTAGGGAGGGTGTTTCATGGAGAATGATGAATTAAGACTGTGCACTAACAGGTATATTTGAGGAGTATTCAGCAAGCAGATAACCATCGAAAGATGCAGAGTTTACGAGCCATGAAAAACATGTCAATAATATATTATGTAAAGCGCATGTGTCAATTTCAGTGGTAAAAATCTGCCAAAGTGGATGAGAGTGGTTTAGATATGAGATTCATAGGCCAAGCATTACTCTCAGGAAAATGAGAGTTAATAAAATGCAATGCATTAATGATCTTTGAATGGCATTCATATAGTTATGTATAAAAGATGTTTATCATAATTTTAAACACTTACTTGCAAGCCATGTCCAGTAATTATTACATAACCATTTTGGGAAGATGAAAGGAAAGAGCATGAGGGATTGTGTAGTTAAATTTGTGTTTTCTACAATCAGAGTCTGAAGATAATATCTGCAGCTGAAACCAATGAATAAGTAATAGTTTGAGTGCTATTTATAAATGAGTTTTAGGTATCTAAAAGGCTTGAAATGATATGCATATTGAAGTGAGAAAGGGAATGAAATAGAAAAACAGATTTCAATATATTTATTATAAAATAAGTAAAACAATTTGTATTTCTAAGACCTGATAATTGAATAGCAAACAAATTAAAGGGACCAGCTGTATCTACATGTATACATACACGTCAGTGTGATTTGAAGCAGTTTGAAAAAGGCACAAATTATTAGCGCCAGTTCAATGAATTATCATGAGGTAAACATGTCTATGTAACCATTACCAAAGCTAAGAAATGGAACACAGTTAGCACCCAGAAATTCTTTCTTATGCTGTCAGGGCCCGGGACTGGCCAGGTCTCGGGACCGGCTTAACTAGGTTCCGGAAGCGGACCGCTAAGCTACCTTGCTCAGGAACAATTTCTCTTAGGTGTCTGAGGGCTATCTGCTTTAGCTGATGGGAGAGAGTGAGTCTTAGAAAGAGTAAAGCAGTCTTCTTAGAATAGATAGACCTTAGTCTCTAGCAGAGCTTGGTAATCTTCAGCAGAGAGACGCCGTGCTGGCGTTCTGCAGGCAGGAGGGGAGACAGAGTCAGAGTAAGCGGGTCCGTGATAGAATGTGCATGTCCTGACTGCCTTCTCCTCCAGCCTAATATAAGGCTGATCTCATGCCGCTCAACACCACAGGTGTAGAGACTGCCAATTCACCACTGCTCTCATCTCGCGAGCTCTCATGCTTGTCTGGAGAGCTAAATCCCTCCTCATGCCCTTTTCATCAAGGTGTTCCATTATTGAGCTACACAGGTATTTCCTATAACTCTCACTCCTCCTAGCCATAGGCTATACGGGCTGCTACATTATGCCATCTGCATCATGAATCTTTCTCTGGTATTTGAATGTAATCACTACCCTAACTGCTATTATTGTAGATTACCATCACCTATTTTTTAACGTATATGGAATAACGCTGTATATATTCTTTTGCATTTAAATGCTTTCATTTCAAATTGTGGTTGTGAAATTCATCATGTTTCCTGTAGCTGCAGTCGTGAACTGTAGAGATACGCAGTATTTTCCTCCATACAAATGCCACAGTCCTTCATGTGCTACTCTGTTCTATTGTTGATACATACTTGGGTTATTTATCGCTTAGAGCTGTTATGAATGTTGTCGTGTGCATGGATTATGGTGCATGTGTGCACACATCTCTACTGAGGAGCTACATCATCCGGCAGAGCACATATTCAGTTTCAATCATGTTTAAACTATTTTCCAAAGTGGTTGCACCAGTCTATGCTCCCACCAGCAATGTGTGAAAAAGGCCACTGCACCTGATCCCATCAGCTCTTGGTATTGTTACCTTTTTTAATCTTTGCAATTCTGGTTCTGTGTGAAGGAGTATCTCACTGCAGCTTTACTCGGTATTCCTTAATTAGTGATGAAGTTGAATATTCCAATATCCTCTTTTGTGAGTGTCTGCTCAAAAACACTCCCATTTCTATCTCTTTCTTAATGACTAGTAGGAGTTCATTACATACTGTGAGCACAAATTGTTCTAACCAATTATCCTTTTGGTTATAACTTTTGTACCCCACTTGAGGAGGATTTTCTATGTTAAAGTCATAAAGATAGCTTAACTATATGTTATCTCACATTTTTGTTTAGCTTTTCCTTTCATAAAATTCACATTGAAATTGATTCCATTTTTAGTATGGTGTAAGTGTCAATTCTCCATACATTAATTTGTGAATTTAGTGAGTCCCAGTTGAAAAACAAGCCAACAGGACTTTATGAAACTAAACTGGTTTTAAGCTCCCATTTAACCAGGGACACACAAAAATGACCCAGAAAAAGATAAATTATTAAAAGGGATTCGCCCATTAGTTGTGTAAGCTATGCCCCAAACAATTTGGTGGGCAGGGGGAGTGGAAGATGAAGGCATCATTAATCTGATAGTTTATATATAAATTATCCCAGTAATGAAGTCTCTACCCCCTGCATAATTGTACTGGAAAGCTCAGACCCCACCATAAAACCTATTATAAAACATAATGATTAAAACAATGCTACTGGTTTATTGGTAGACTGATTAATGGAAAAAGTAAAAGCAGCCAGAGTTCACACACAGTCTCAGATGTAAAGGGGGCACTTCCAATCAGTGGTGAAAATGTCAGCTATCATTAAGTAATGTTGAGGGCACTAAATGGAATCTCTGCCTTGGAACTGTACCTTATAGCTAAACAAATTTTAGATGGAAAAAATGCAACTTAATAAGTTCAGAACTTTGGTCTGTATGTGAAGAAACAAAACAAAAAAAAAAAGACAAGACCGATGAATTCAACTACAAAAATAAACAATCTCTGCAAGGGGAAAATGAAAAATGATAAGAGATGAGTTAAAAATTATAAATTAATGTAATAAAAGGCTATTTAGTTAAGTAAAGGGCTGTTTGGAAAACAAAGTTGATAACCCTTGGAAAGGACAAAAAGAGATAACTA
Source organism: Arctocebus calabarensis (assembly GCA_963573935.1). Lineage (NCBI taxonomy): Eukaryota > Metazoa > Chordata > Mammalia > Primates > Lorisidae > Arctocebus > Arctocebus calabarensis. The sequence goes on from CAUYON010017399.1 coordinate 16,820, forward strand.
AACAGATACCTTATACAAAAAAGAAAATCTAATGCTCCCCAAACACTTCAAAAGATGCACACAATCTCACACACAATGAGAAAAACACACCATATTTGGTGTGGGGGACAAGCCCTCCCAGACACCAGTGGTGGGAACGTAAGTCCTGACAAGTCTTTAGTTGGGAGTCTAATGCAATTGTAAGACTTTACCAAGTTGTGAATTATTGTCTCCAATAGTGAAAATTTGGAGTCACCCCTAAATGTCCTTTGATAGAGAGGACTGGTCCTTCAAATTATGGTGCAATGAAATATTATGTGCTTAGAAAATGAAAGAAGAAAGAAGGAGAAAAGGCGGAGGAAGGGCGAAGGGGGTGGGAGCAGGAAGGGAAGAGGAGAGCAAGGAGAGAGCTGTATTTGAATTTATGTGCAGTGATCTACAAAATAAATTCATTTTAGAAATTCAGGACTATATGGCTCGGCGCCTGTGGCTCAAGCGGCTAAGGCGCCAGCCACATACACCTGAGTTGATGGATTCGAATCCAGCCCAGGCCCGCCAAACAACAATGACGGCTGCAACCAAAAAACGGCCGGGTGTTGTGGTGGGCGCCTGTGGTCCCAGCTACTTGGGAGGCAGAGGCAGGAGACTTGCTTGAGCCCAGGAATTGGAGGTTGCTGTGAGCTGTGATGCCACGGCATTCTACCCAGGGCGACAGCTTGAGGCTCTGTCTCAAAAAAAAAAAATGTACTTCCTTCTTTCTTTTGCAGAATCTCACTCTGTTGCCCTGGCTAGAGTGATGTGCCTTCTAGACTTCCGGACTCAAGCAAGCCTCCTGTCTCAGCCTCCCAGGGTACTGGCACTACCGGCACCCACCACAACACCCAGCAATTTTTTTCTATTTTTTTAGTAGAAATGGAGTCTCACTCTTGCTCAGGCTGGTCTCAAACTCCTAAGCTCACGGGTTCCTCCCACCTTGGCCTCCCAGAATGCAAGGATTACAGGGGCGAGCCACCATGCTGGCACCTCACAAATTGTTTCTATTTTTCCCATGTGCAAAATATTCAGTAAGTCCTGGCTTAGCATAGTAGATAGTTTACTGGAAACTGCAACTTCGAACAAAACAATGTAAAATGAAACCAATTTTACCATAGGCTTATTGATTAATAAGAGTTAAGTTACTGGCTCGGTGCCTGTGGCTCAAGCGGCTAAGGCGCCAGTCACATACACCTGAGCTGGTAGGTTCGAATCCAGCCCGGGCCCGCCAAACAACAATGACAGCTGCAACCAAAAAATAGCTGGACGTTGTGGTGGGCACCTGTAGTCCCAGCTACTTGGGAGGCTGAGGCAGGAGAATCACTTGAACCCAGGAGTTGGAGGTTGCTGTGAGCTGTGATGCCCCAGCACTCTACCCAGGGTAACAGCTTGAGGCTCTGTCTCAAAAAAAAAAAAAGGAGTTAAGTTCCTACAGCATATTGCTGGTTACAAAACATCACCAAACTTCCAAAAAAGGCCAAAACACTCCTAATATTAATCACTGGCGTCGAGTCTCTCTGAACCTATTCTGGTTCTGGAGTGCTACCTGATTAAAAACAGAAAGAAAGAAAGAAAGAAAGAAGAACTATACATACATTTAAGTACGGTAATTATTTACCCAATTATTCCAGTTCCCGGTCATGAGTGACTGGCAACTACCCACACAGCCCAGAGGGCAAAGAAGGAGCCATCCCTGGACTGGACGCTGTTCCTTCACAGGGACACACACATATTCTCTCTCTCTCTCTGACTAGCACAATTCAGATGTTCCAATTCACCTAACAGTGCATATTTGGAATGTGGGAGAAAACCCATGCAGGCATGGGGAGAACAGGCAGACTCTACGCAGACGAGACTGTGGCCCCCAGCAAGAATGTTTTTTTCTCATCAATATTAGAATGAAATGATGTCATTTGAGGACCTGTTGTCCTCTCCTCCTCCCAAGGATCCTAAAAGCCTCATCCTATTACATCATAGACTCAAAATAGATCTTGCCATAGAAATCAAGTCCAGGTGCACATGAGGCTCCTCAAGTGTGATTCCAAAAGAACAACTCTTTCAATACTGTTTCCTTAGAGACCTGGATCCATGAGATGTATTATCTGCTCCTCAGAGACTTAGCATAAAGAGTTGACAAGCATAAGATAATCAGAGTGCATACTTCTGTTCACAAAGGGAAAAAATAGGTATAGAGAACTCAAATTAGTCTACCGCCAAACCACCCTGAACACACCTGCTTTCATCTGATCTCAGAAGCTAAGCAGGGTTGGGCCTGGTTAGTACTTGGATGGTAGGACTCAAATTAATAATTAAAGAAAAGAGCAAATGATCCCATCTATCACTGGGCAAGAGATATGAATAGAATCTTCTCTGAGGAAGACAGACAAATGGCTAATAAACATATGAAAAAATGCTCATCATCCCTAATCATCAGAGAAATGCAAATCAAAACCACTAAGGTATCCCCTAACCCCAGAAGGATTAGCCCACATCACACAGTCCCACGGTTGCAGATGCTGGTGTGGATATGGAGAAAAAGGAACACTTTTACACCGTTGGTGAGACTGCAAACTATTACAGCCCCTTTGGAAAGAAGTATGGAGAATCCTCAAAGAACTCAAATTAGACCTCCCATTTGATCTTGCAACCCCACTACTAGGGACATCTACCCAGAAGGGAAAAAAAAGCATTTTATCATAAAGACATTTGCACTAGATTTTTTTGTTGTTGTTGTTGTTTGTTTTTTTTATTTTGTTGAGAAAGAGCCTCAAGCTGTTGCACTGGGTAGAGTGCTGTGGCATCAGAGCTCACAGCAACCTCAAACTCTTGGGCTTAAGTGATTCTCTTGCCTCAGCCTCTCAAGTAGCTGGGTCTACAGGCACCCGCCACAATGCCCGGCTATTTTTTGGTTGTAGTTGTCCTTGTTTTTTGGCAGGCCTGGGCTGGATTTGAACCTGTCAGTTTTGGTGTATGTGGCTGGTGCCTTACCCAGTTGAGCTACAGGTGCCAAGCCTGTTTTTTGGTTTCTTTGAGACAGTCTCACTTGTCACCCTTGGTAGAGTGCTGTGGCATTGTAGCTCACAGCAACCTCAAACTCTTGGGCTAAGTGATTCTCTTGCCTCAGCCTCCTAAGTAGCTGGGACTACAGGTGCCCGCCACAACATCCGGCTAGTTTTACAGGCAGAGTCTCGCTCTATCTCAGGCTGGTCTCAAATTCATGAGCTCAGGCAATCCACCTGCCTCAGACTCCCAGAGGGCTAGGATTCCCAGAGTGAGCCACTGCCCCTGGCCCCTGGCCTGCACCCGATTGTTTATTGCTGCTCAATTTACAATCGCCAAGATGTGGAAACAACCTAAATGCCTATCAACTCAGATACGGATTAACAAACTGAGATGTGTGTACACCATGGAATATTATTCAGCCATAAAAAGATGGAGATTGTACATCTTTTGTATTAACCTGGAGTTGAAACACACTCTTTTTAGTAAAGTATCATAAGAATGGAAAAGCAAGTATCCAATGTACTCAATACTAATATGAAGCCAGCAGACAATCTACTTCATACTCACATAGGAGAAAAACTCATTGCAATTCAAGTTGAGGGGGGAGGGCACAGAGGAGGGGGAAGAAAGGAGGGGGGTTGGGGTGCTTCCACTTAATAGGTACAATGTAGACGTATACGGCACACCTTTCGGGTGCAGGACACAACTACAAGAGGGCCTCTACCTAACAAATTCAGATATTGTAACCTTGGCTCGGCGCCTGTGGCTCAGTGGGCTAAGGCGCCAGCCACATACACCTGAGCTGGCGGGTTCGAATCCAGCTTAGGCCCGCCAAACAGCAATGATGCCCGCAACCAAAAAAAAAAAAAAATGGCCGGGCATTGTGGCAGGCACCTGCAGTCCCAGCTACTTGGGAGACAGAGGCTTGAGCCCAGGAATTGGAGGTTGCTGTGAGCTGTGATGCCATGGCACTCTATTCAGGGTGACAGCTTGAGGCTCTGTCTCAAAAAAAAAAAAAATTGTAACCTCGTTGTTTGTTCCCTCACATTAACCTGAAATTTAAAAAAGAGGAGGAGGGGCAGCGCCTGTGGCTCAGTGGGCAGGGCGCCGGCCCCATATACTGAGGGTGGAGGGTTCAAACTTGGCCCCAGCTGAACTGCAAAAAAAAAAAAAAAAGGAGGAGGAGGCTCACGTCCCGTAGCTCAAGCGGCTAAGGCGCCAGCCACATACACCAGAGCTAGCAGGTTCAAATCCGGCCCGGGCCTGCCAAACAATGACAACTACAACCAAATAATGGTCGAGTGTTATGGTGGGCGCCTGTAGTTCCAGCTACTTGGGAAGCTGAGGCAAGAGAATCAGTTAAGCCCAAGAGTTTGCAGTTGCTGTGAGCTGTGACAC